>NEEE01004834.1:76681-97991 GCA_002278615.1 Pogonus chalceus | reverse complement strand
TATATATATATATATATATATATATATATATATATATATATATGCTCAACATGTATTTCATATAATTCTTTTATTTCCTATGCTAAAATATATTTTATATTTATTTATTTATGTATGTATGCTGAAGTTACGATTTACTTTTGCAATATATTTCTTTTATTACATCACTAAAACAGATATTTCAAACGAAAATTCAGGCGAATAACTACCAAATTGCATTTGATAACAAATAAAAATTGCTTTCAGCTCCCAATAACATTTATAATAAACATCGAAAATATCTCTTCATATATTCACAATATTTTATCTCTTCCAGAAATAAACATGAAATATTTTATGATTTGCAACATATTTACAAATACTAAAACAATTTATATATGTACATATCACAATATTTCCCTTTTAATTACTAATCAACACAATTAATTAAACATATTTTAATTGAAATACAAACATATATGTATTTATATAAAAGAAACTTTATTATATGTGGACTTATAATATCACATCTGAATGCTGAGCAACCTTAGATCCTAATCGTATTGTAGTTGAAACTGTTGTAAAGGATAATGATCATTAGGGTTCTTGAACGCGATTGTTCCTGAATACCTAATCGCTTCCTTTAATTATTCGTATAAGGACATATCCGTAATTATCACTGTACCACAAGCTGCTTGGCGTTAGGGTAATATAAACGTTTTATCCTTTTACAGTTTAAATGCAGTTGCAATGTCGAATTGAAATAATGATTTTATAGTGGTTATAATTATCGTGTTTACTCAGAGCATTTACAAGCTTTTAAAGATGTTAATTACAGTAATTAGGATGACGTCAACATTCATATATTTATTTTATTTCCATACGTATGAATTATTTAATACACCAAAGGTTATAAAAATTTCGAAGAATAATATTTCGGTATTTGCTAGTTTTGTTTCAATTAAGTTTGAGTTTAAATGCTTTTCATTAAAACAGAAACCACTTTTAAAACTTTTAGGTTTAACTTTGATTATTAAATTGTATTTAATAATTTACAAAATTACTTTTATTAATTTGAATAAAAGTAGCATATCACTATAACAATTTTTTTGTTTTTTGATAATATCATCTGTCTAAAAAAAATTAAATATATGTATGTTTGCTTTAAACATCTTAATAAGAATTTTAAAAAAATGTGCCATGTATTCACATTATAGTAGCGAAATTTCTTTACTCCTTCAATCTCTTTCTTTTTCTTTCATTTTTCTTGTACGAACTCGAACTACCGTTCCCTAAAAAGCTTGCTTTCAACGAAATAGTTTGCAAAGATTTCAATATTCTATTTTTAAGCTGTAGTAATAAAAAAATCAATCATTATACTATATACAAAGACAAAGTTATTTATAAATGTTTTTAAAACGTATCAGATTATTAGAAAAACTATTTAAAAATACTCATTTTTGTTTCATACTTAATAAAATTCTTACTTTTGAAACAATAATTACTTAACTTGTCATAAAAATTGAAAAAAAAAAATAATAATCAAAGTTGTAATTAAAATAATTTATTTATATTAATATTAAACACTTTTATCAACAAATAAAAATTATAACTGCATAATTTCTACATTTTAAACAAAAATTGAAATAAAATCAAGTATTTATATTTAATTGTAACATATCTGTGATAGAAAAATTCATTTGTCAGCATTCCATTTATTTTTTCGATTTTGTCACCCGCTTTTTAAAGTAATCTTCTTCAACGGACTGCATTGAGTGAATAGAACTCATTTACGAAACTTAGCCAAAAGTGTGAGTGCCAATTACGTGACTTCCACAATCTAAACTTTAATTGATTTTTTTAAAGCCATGTTCACATGAAACAAATCTCTACGGAACTATTTAACCTTTAATTATTATTCAACTTCTTTTTATGTTTGATTTAAATCAATACAAATTAAAATATTTTTTATGCGTCCACTGTATTGATATTCTATTATTGTTACAATAAAATTGAAAATATTTCAGAAAAACTTTAAAATACACCTGCATGCTTGAAATGCATAGAATAAGAAACAGAAACGTATAAAAGTTTCAATCTGTGCAAAACAAATAGTTTGCAAAATCTTGGGTAACATACATTTCACAGAAACATAAATCCATCGAGAATATCAAATGTTTTATATATTGCTTGAAAAATAAAATATGTTGTTGTCATTTTAAATCATATTCATCATTTTGGTAAAATTTTACTTAATATAAATATTGAATTTATTTTCTTTTATAACGATACTCAATATTTTCGACAAAAGCATTTATTTAATATAAAATTATTTTTAAAAATTCTGACCGAATAATTTTTATTTATCACAAATTAAGTGAAAAGTTTTATTTTGCATCTTAAAGTGCTTTTGATCAAAATATACAATACATAATAGCTATTTGTGTATTAAGAGCGCCAAGTGGGACATTGTCGATTGAGAGGTTGTTGCCGCGCAACTTAGGAGCACGGCATTCTCTCGAAATCGACAATGTCCATTTGCGCTCGAAACAAACACAAGATTTTTTCTACAGTCGCCACAATGGAGTCATCCACTATATCAAAAAATAATAAATTTTAAATAGCAGGACATTTTTTTAGGTTATGTAATGTACCGACTGAGCAATCATATATCAGATTGACTTGTGAAGGTAATAAACGTGCAGGTAACGTTAGCGAGCGTTTTTTCTACTTTGTCGCTCTAGAGCAGCAAAGTAACATTTTGTGTTGACAAAAGAGAGCGCAAATACCTACATTGTATAGTGACTGTAGAAAAAAAGTATTTAAAAATCGATGAAGCATCTTAAAAGATTTTTGTGAAAAAGTAATATGTATTTATTATTGTTTCTATACAAAAATATATGTAACTCTGACAATAAGATTCACATTTAATAAGAAGTAGCTTTAGGTTCTTCGTAAAATATTTAAAATAAATTATTTACATAAAATAATCTATAAGTTTTCAGAAATTTGACTACAATTTTTAATTTTTTCTACTACAGAGTACAAGAGGTAGATCGCTGATTAAACATTTTGAAGTTGGTAAACCTAAAAAGTCTGATTCTTTATTTTTTAAAGGAATGCTATTATGTTTAGATTTTTTAAGACCGTATAATTGTTAGATAATTGTAAATGAAAAATGGCTTAGTTACATACTAATATTCAAATTATATCTTTCTTATAATATATGCTTTAAACATATTAATTTGTTCTGTTTTTGAACATTGAACTTTAGTTTTCGGTTGCTACCGCTTTTAAAATATTTTTATTTTACGTACTTTGTAGCATTTCTATAGAACTAGATGGAGAAATAATAAATACAGTGGATTACCATATAATGCTCGTTTTTATAATGAACCAAAATATCGTGATTACAATTTTCTTGTGCAATACGTTAATTTTCTTTAATCTTGAATTGCATCGAAAAAAAATTCTTATATGCATTAATAATTTGTGCATATGTTAAACATTTATTTGTAAATTACTATTCTATTTGATAAATTATAGAAGATAATAGTTGACGTAACAGTAATAATTTGTAAACGTGTTAATTAAAATTATAAACATAGTTTACTATACTATAGCTGTCGACACGAAACAAGGTAATTGCGTAATCATTGTAAGTTTACATAGTAGTGCCTCGCGAACGCTTTGTAAAGAATTAACAAATGTAAACAAAACCTGCGTACACTGCATACATAATTTTTTTAATAAAGTTACGACATATTTCACATTATTAGGAAGAATGTCTACTAAGCGATAAGATGAAAAAAATTACGTATGTCAAAGTAAAATATCTGCTTATTATTACGAAATTACATTGATTCGTGGCGAGAACTATACTATAAATTTTATATCGTTAGAAATGTAATCTATTTAGTTCTAACAATTATAGTCTATTGTTCAATTATTTTTAATTTCAAATTTATCAAAAAATATATTATCAATCTTATTTAGAATGATAGCTTTACTTTTAACGATTATAATCTCTTTCAACCTATGAATAAAATTTTTCGTTTCGTTACATAATTTTGATAAAATGCAAATCTGTAATTAGTCCCTTTAATAAGATAAATCAAAACGGAACATATTTGAAAACAGGGAATCAAATCGTTTGAAGTTAAAATACAAAAAGAAAACAGGAACTGAAAATTCAAATCCTAATTATTGAATAAATCGTTTATAAAGTTGAAAGCGAATTTTAAAAAATTCCCATAAACCCGCATCAACAGCTTTAATGAAAAATGACGCGACATAATGTAGGTATCGAAGTGTAGCAAATGTAAAGTATCGCACAAGTAAATTCCGGTATTTTATCGGTTGCGATAAACACCGTGTGCTTGTCGTGTCGACCCTATTATTCCGCTATGAAATATGACGGTAACGAGGAAACATTAACGCAGAGATGGTTTGTTTCAATAAATATTCTACGTAGTCAATCTACATTCTAACAATTTACATAAATTAACTTTATTCAATCTTAATATTACAACATTTTTATAATTACTTATTGTTGAAATTCTCACATACAACAATATTGTTATCAGATTAATTCCACTTTAGTGATAACGTATCTCCAAATAATGTCAAGCATATCTCTTGGGCCATTCAGACAGGCATACAAGGAACATGACTGTGCATGTCAAAATTATAGACAGTCCACAATACACTCTGTCATCCATTAATTCTAAGCATATACTAACTCCATTTGATTATACAGGAAATTAAAATTATTTCTTTAAATTAAAATAAATAGTTAATAATTTTTTCGTTGGAAGAACTTCTGCATTTTGTAAATTATAAAAAAATTAAGATTTCTTAAAATTATCATTAAGACTTTAAACGAATATGTGACAATCTTTCAAAATCTTTGTTTTTATAATTTTTTTTATTTACTTTGTATATTTTTTTTATAATATTAGAAATTCAATGATAAAATTTTCATTACACCATAAATTTTTCCTCATTCATAGTTCAGAATTAAAATGTGCATCCAATGAACTTTTTAAGCTACGGAATAAATAATATTTTTTATCATTAAGCAGTTTGCAGAGTGTCATGCAAAAAAAACTGTAATTTAAGTGACATTGTTCCAGTAATAATATTTATGAATTTATTTGTAATCTTGACCTTATATTTAATAATCAATTAAATAATATATCGATAAAATCATTAATTTAAATTGTATTTATGAATATTTTTCATTATTTATTTATAAATTTTGTCAATCTATTAAAATCTAAAATAGTTGATGCCTATTTATTTCCGCGCATCCAGCTAAATACATGTAAAATAAACAAAATTACAATTCATGATCATATATAAATGCATTAAGGGAATCTAGTTAGAAAATACTATTTTCTAATAAACAAGTTGACACATCGCTTATTTTGCAATTTAAATTTTATTTTGAAATTTCAATTATTATTCATTTAAAACAAACAATGTTAAATACGTTTATTTATTTAAAACCTTCCCAAATAAAATATTTTTTAATATAATTTAATGTGGAAAACAATTTTTTATTTGATATTTTATTCCATTAAAGTATATTAATATTCAGAATATTGGAAAGCATTCTATGTAAATAATAATAAAATATATTTTAACGTAATAGTATTAGTAATTAACTCTTAATTAAGTGCGTCACGACCAATTACTTCATCAAAACGGGCGGTCTCTTGTAGATAGTTTATTAATAGATAATTTAGTATTCATTACAAAGTGCGCGAATAAAGAGTGTAAATACAAATAGGATGAAACAGACCTTTCATTCATTGTCAGCATTTGTCGTGTGTTTTTGGAAAAATTGGTAAGCTCGTTATTTATTGTGATATTTTTTTTTTTGCTGTTGAATGCCCTGAAACATTTATCAAGCGTGTAAAGGCTACGTGAACGATAAACTGGAATTCAGCTGCCGTAAGGCACAGAAATCGCGTGGACTACTATAAACTGGATAAAATATACGTCTCTTTACTAATATACGGTCAATAAATTTATCTAATGTTGCGATTATCTATAGTTATTTAAAATTAAATGCGATATTTGCTAAGATTGTTACAATTATTGAACAAATACATATATATTCTATAAATTCGATTTGCTATAAATTTTGTTTTTATTTTATTTACTATCAAAAATAACCATATAATTTATTGATTTTGTTTTTATTATTATTATTTTATTTAATATAATGCAAGATAAAATATTTGATATTGTTAAGGGCATGATACTCTTAAAATTGTTTTGAAGAACCTTGACCAGAAGTCAAATCAATGAATTTGACTTACAATTGACCGCTCGCTTCAAATTCCGAGCTCAACTAGAATTCGTATTACCGTTGCTCTTTAAGATTTTAGAAATTAATGTTGTGAATGATTTTTTCAAGTCAAATAATGTTGTATTATATTTGTTTCAAACAAGTTTTACCAGAATATCACCTTCTTCAATATCTTCATAATACCTCGTATATGAACAAGTTAAAAATTATAGTCGTCGCCACGAATCAAATGAATTATATAATGAGTAGATGTTACTGTTTAGACATACGTATAATTATATTTTTCATCTTCTCCAAAGATAATGTTTATACTTCCTTAACGCATAGCTGATTTAATTCGAAAATTATTTTTTACAGTGTACGCAGTTTTTGTTTATATAGTAACAACGGCATTCTCGTAACACATAAAACGTTTCAAATCACGGGACGATACCATATAAACGTAAAATTATTACAAAATTTTATTTGTTTCGTGGCAACGACTATAGTCAATCTAGTTTTAAATAATATCAGAATTTTATAAAATAGGACTCATTAATCCAGAATTTATTTCAAATTTAAATACTCAAATTAATTTCATTATCATTTAGTTTTATACTTTTGGGTTAGAGTTCGGTATTTCTTTATACCTAAGTTTTTCCTCAAAACTGGTTTGATTGAGAAAACTGAATTTTTTTAATAAATTTATTCTTATCGTTTACTTATCTGTTCAGGAAATAAATTCTCATATTATATATCAAAGATCTTTTATTCAAATTTACTTTTACAGCCTTTTTTAGAAATTTTCGCGTAGTATCAGTACAATTTTTTTTCTTAAATTTTGTCTTAACAATCTTTGGTGATTTGTGATGTAGTTATTCGTTTTTTTTTTTTTTTTTTTCGCGGTAACTATAAAACTCTGTCTTTCCCATAGAGACAACTTTAGAATACGACCCGAACGTGGCTTTGAAGTTATAATTCCTATCGACTTAAAATTATTTACTACTCTCTAAATTGATGAATGTTGTCTTTCTACTGTTTTCCCAATTTTCCGGAAAAATTTTCCTTCTTTTCACAATTTTCTAATTATTTTACGCTCACCTAAAAAATTTCTTTTCTTCTAGAATCCATGTTTGTCATTTTTAAATAAAATTATAAGAAACAATTAGGTTAGGGCTCAAGTTGTACTTTACGTTACTGATGTACACACTACGTATTCAAAAATTTGGTTTGGGGAGGTAATTTACAAAAAAAAAAATCCAGGAATTCCCCATTTACGCGACTGTACGCAGACTTTTTCTACTGGAATTTTGTGACTTTTTTCTTTTTAAATGCTTCATTTCGATTATCACGAATTTGAAATTTGTTAAATTATTTTTTCTAAACCCTTAAGATTACAAAGAATACATATACAATAATTTTCTTTAAAAGATTCATTTCATTCGTTTGTTTTATGAAGGAAAAACTTATCATTACTTGGTGTACGCAGACTTATTCTAGCTAGTGTATATTTACTTACAATGCTTTTAGGAATATAATTTTAATCAAGTGTGCAATATATTTGAAACCTAACTTAATATTAATGTTACTTTTAAATCAAAATTTTATTTAAAATAATACAAAAATAAATGAACCGTTGTTTTCCCTTAATTATCGTTTAACATTGAATGATATGTCCAATAATTATTTATTATTGACTAGTACAATTCAAACGATAGCACTTACAAATCAAACAATTTCTGATTCTAAATTGAATGTAATAGTAGATAGTGTAAACGATTATTCCTGTATCGGAGCTAGTTAACTGTAAAATATACTATAATGTTTGAACTAGCTTATATGTAATGCCAGTCAAAGCCAAAAATATATTGGTTGCATGCAAGCATATTTCAGTGTTGCAGCTGTATTAAATTACAATTTAATTCAGAAATATTACATTTGTTCTTTCTAATTGCGAAAGCTATTATAAATAATCAATGTTTTTATATTTTATTAAAAATCCATATTTATTGCGTAAAAATCTATTTCATAAAGGCAAAACATATTTTTTTAAAGACAACCATTAGAAACATCCATTAGAAAATTGGGCATTTTATGTGATACATACGCAGTTATTTTCTTTGTTTGTAATTTTATCACCTTAATGTTTATTTAAAAAGTCATTTCATTTTTATGTTTTTGTATTTTGTGGCTCAGAACAACAACCAACAGCTGTTCTGAAGTACGTGACATTGTTCTGCAGATATCGTTAAACGTATACGAAAAAGAGATAAAACGCTATTTCGTATTCCTCCTTTTATGTTTTTGACTTTCTTTTATAAATAATAACCTAACTTTTATTATTATCATTATAATAATGTAATAATTAAAGTTAAATATTCCTTTAATACTATATTCACATAGATTTATGATAAATATTTTATAAACGACATTTATGGTTTATTGTTTTTGAATCAAATGAAACTGAATTTCAAATATTCATTCATGAAATGACAGGTTTTGTAATAAAATAATGAAATAAATCAGGATCAAAAATACATATTTATAATGAAAGTGTAAAAGTTAAAATGCTCATAAAATAATTTTACATTTATTTGGAATAAATCCAGCTACTTATTTAATTTAGTTTTGTGAATCTTTTGAGAAGAATTATTAAATCGTTTGTTGATATTGTTTTAACTTGTCATATTTAATAATCTTTCTGTTTTATAAGATTTAAATCTTGCAAATATAATTTAATCATATTTATACAGACAAATATATTTATTTTAAGGAGAGAAGGTTTCAAAAAATCGATTTTAATTTTTTGCATAAATCTATTCTTTATCCTATCTAAAATGACTTTCAAAAAGGGTGTATTGATATTCCAAGTCATTGCAAAGGTAAAAAAAGAATTGTGGAGGTCGTACAATATGTTAACTACAATACCGAAATCTTTGAACGCGTTTTTCTTGAAACCACATTTTTCAAACTGAGTGCCACTTTTTCTTGGGAACCATTTAATGAAATCACTTTAATCTTTATCGGTAATATGTAAAACTGTTGTTTTCCATCGTGAAGTGTAGAATTTTTTTGATATTTTAATTTTTCGATTTTTTTAAACAAATTAAAAGCATTTTCTTCAAACTGCTGTTTTTTGAATTTAAAAAAAATCCTGTGCTTCACAATAGCCACTCTAATATAGTTTAAGGAAATTAAAAAAAAAAAATTCTACATTCATTAAGGACTGATAGCGACTGGCACCAATAGAGGTGCCTTTTTTTGGAGATGTCTGACGCCGAAGGTTACCACGGCTCCAAATATTAACATTTCTACTCCAAAACATTTTGTAATAATAAATAAAATACGTGCAACAATATAATTAAAAACAAAAAATGTTTCGATCGTTATTTAACAATTAAAAAAATCCTGAATATCGCTGTTTTTTAGAGCTGACAGGGTGGGATCTCCCCTTAATCTTTATAAAAATATCTTGTTTAATCTTGATGCTTTAATATTTCAGTTTTAGAAATAAATTATAATTTTAGCCCTATAATTTGTTTAAAAACAAAAAATTGGAAAAAACATAAATAAACAACATCCAGAAATTGTATTGTATTGTCTTGTTATGATAAGTAAATTAAACAAGTGAATAACACTTAACTTTCCATTTACGCAACAAAATTTGTTTTCGTACAGCTATTAAAAATAATAAGTGAATACAGTCACTTCTTTTATAACAAAGTTCTCTTATTGCGCAATATTTTCTTTTAAACTTACAATTTTTATCTACCCGATTGTAATGCACTTAAAACAAATTAACAATCTTTTATTGTATTTGTTTGTCATAATATGTTAAGTCTGTCTTTAATAAAATTCCATTTCTTTAACAGTAACAATTATTTCAAATATAAATGCTATTAATTGTTGTCTTAAAAATGAATATTTTGAATATTGTTTACTGCAAATATTAGAAAAAAAAATTAAATAAAACACTGCAAAATATATTTTTTTCGCAATTATTAATTCAAACAATGTATTTCTCCTTGATTTATTTCTTTTTAAATTAATTCTAAACAAATATTTACATTAAATAATAATTTTATTTTGTATTTTTCTTGGAATAAATTATCAGTTATTTTAATTATAATAAATTATTCAAACTTAATACACCAAAATAAAAATAAAATCATTTAACGAATACATTATGATGTGTAAATAGCGTATTATTAATAAATATTAAAGTATAAGTTTCAGGAAATAATTATGTAGTACTCAGCTATAAATAAAAATTAAAATATTAATAAATTCATCAATTTATTATTTTTATTTTATGGTCTAGAAACACAGTATGTTTTATAAAAAAGAAATAAAAAATCGGCAATGTAAATAAAAATAAAAACAAAACCACCATATAAATTATTTTCAATATATTTGCACTTTTATTTATTTTATATTTTCATAATACATAAATTATATTTTGTTGCTAGTAACTTATAAATAAAATCATATTTTTAACTTTTGGCCCATTTGTTTCAATAAACAAATTATAGCGCGCCAAAAAATTAATTGATAGCTCATAAAAAGAAAATAATGGCGCTATAAAAATATCTAACCATATATTCCAATACAATACTTTATTATACCAACAAAATTTTATTATGCAAACTTTTAAACATCGATAAATTTTACACGTAAAATATTTTATAGCCGTTCATTTTCCTGATAATAATAATAATAATTTAAATATTACAAAAACTGAATAAAAAACTTTTTTTAGAATATAAAATCAAAATTTCTAATAATAATAATAATAGAAAAATTTATTTTATTAAATAAAGCTTTATATAACATTTCTAACCTACTGTCGCCATCTGTATCTGCTAACAGATAGCTTTCTCGCAAAGCTCTGCTTTATCGTAACTGTTGTGTTGTTTTCAAGCTTCAAGCGACATCACACGGAGCTTTCATGAACCAAAACAAAATATTTTATGCGCATGAGCAATACAATCGACCAAGTTAGAAAAGAAATTTCCTTGAAAAGAAAAAGATAAAATATTAGAAATTTCGATGCGGGAATATAATTTATATTTTAAGTCATTACTTATCGTAATTTATATAAATAATTTATCTAATTACGTGAAGCAATTAATAATAAAGAAAAAGTAGATAATTGTTAAAGTTGAACAATGATTTGGGGTTTAGAACATTCATTAAATGGAATAGCAGTAATATAAGGCGATAGAGTATAGAATTGAAGAAAGAAAAAACAACTAAAGTATAGTTTTATTGCGCACATTAACGTTAACTAAACGTCAATAAACGTTTCCGTTTCGGAAACGCGAAAAAAGGCGGGAAGGTGTAGAATTTCCTGCACTCACCTCATACCTAGCATTTACCGTAATAGCAGCTAAAGTAAAAAGCCTTAGTAAATACCGCACCGTAATGAAGAGGCTGTAAATACAAAGCTGCGGGTTTCTTCTTGGGATGTTATAGTGACTGAAAGCTCAAAAGCTTTTACCGATGCTACTACACGAGCTTTTATTTGTGAATTTTCCCCGAATTATGCAAATATTTATTTTAAAATAGATTTATAATATACATATGTATATTTATATAGTTTATATGTAATAATAATTTAATGAAAATGACGATAGACATGTTAACAAACATTTGAAAATTTGCATATGTTTTAAGTTTAAATTTATTCCGAAATAGATGTTGTTTACAATGTTCTTACTGGTAATAGATGGTCCATTTCCATATACGGACATAGTCAAACAGAAAATGACTAAATAATCAACCATGTGGTTTTCTAGTCCTTTCATATATTTATGAATATGCATATTATGCATAAATTTTACAAATAACATCATTCTCTCTTCTTCATAATATTGATTTGAAAGTATACGCTTGCAATTAATTCAGAATTGGTTAATTTCTCTGATTGAACATATTTTAAAATAACCAATAAAACTTTATTCTTCATTATAAATAACTTTATTAATTAATTCAATAGTATATTCTACAATAAGTTTGGAATGAGGCATAATTCAGCGCAAGTTGAAAATTTTTACGGTTTTACTATAACAGAATAGCCATTCCAAACATGTTGCAAACTATATTTTCTCTAATACTACAAATTACGGCGATAAAATTGTGCCACATGTATTATCTTAATAATTAAAAATTGCTTTTAGATTTTGCCTACATTAGGATAATAATATTAACTTCATATTACTTTATTATTACTAGTGAATAATGCTATGAATTCCATAATAATATTAAAGAAAAATGGTTTCTATAATTTTGTTAAATATATAAGTTGATTTATTATTTCTAGGTTATAAATAGTCCGGTTAATTTAATTTTAATAGATGTATATATTTAACATTTTATTTATTTACAAATCCATATAATTCATTGAAATAAAAAACTATGTTTGTACAATCAATAATAAATGATTGATTTCTAAATTTAGAATTTCATTTTAAATTTCAACTTATTTGTCTAAATATAATATTATTTTTTAAATTTCATTTTATTTTGCATAATTTTTCATTTCTATAAATAGTTTTCAATTTTCTGCATGCTATTTGCAATCTAACTTATTTCACCAATATCGTAAATAACATATAAAATCTGTGCAGCTATCCACTTGGAAATATCTACTAAATTTACAAAATAATTAGGCAAGAGCAAACTTGTTACAAAATTTACGGTCAAAAAGCAAACATTTGCTACGTTTGATAACAACTAATAGTCTGCATATCCACATGTTAGCACCAAAACGCATATACCAGAATATACAAAACAAAGCAACATGTGACTGGACTCGAAAAAAATTCGAAATATACCTAGCGTTATTCTTAGATCATTTAAACATTTAATTTTATTGCATATGTACATTAATATTTATTTAAAATAATTTATCTATTTCAATTTTTAATCGTTTTACTTAGGAATACTTTTTGGATTCAAATATTTTTTATAATTATCTTGATTAATTAATTTAAATTAAATGTAATCAGTGGTATGAACCTCTAAAATTATTTTTAATGACCTTAAGCAACAAAAAATATATTACTTAAGCATCAGAGGTAGTACAATTCTAGTTGAGAATCAAATTGTGACTCATTCGTTCAAAACAGAGTGAAACGTCTTGTGCTTCACTAAAAAGTGATGTTGTAAATATAGTTTTAGCTAGTGGAAGAAAGATAAAGAACTAGTCTAATTACTGTCCGATAAATTCTAACAGAATTAATATTATAATTTTACATAAACCTTTAAAATGTTATGTAAAGTTTAAATTTTAAGGTTATTTAGAACAAAATACAGTTGACTGCAATTTCATAATTAAACTATTTTCCCAGTTAAGGGGAGGTTCTTGTTTCTCGTGTTCAAATATACATAAAGTTTGGGAATTTTTTTTTTGTGCCAATGAAAAGACCTACGAACATGCAGTTATGACAGTTTTATTTTTTATATTTTACAGAATAAATCCTATTTTTTTACCCCGAAAAAACAAAATGGCGTCTCAAAATAGCTTTCCGTAGAGACTGCATCCTGGATTAGATTCCTCCGCTGTGCCGAGCACTCATCATCTCGTGTTAAATTTTAAACAGAGATATTTTGCATCCTTAAAGTAAATAAAATTTTTCGTAATTTATACTTAAGATCATTAAAACCGAACAAAATTTGCCCAAGTTATAGGCATTTGAAAAAAAAAATATTGTTTTTTACGTCATTTTTTAACTTTGACCCGAATGAAAAAATAGCAAATTTAAATTTTTTGTTTTTATTTTAGATATAAGTCATAGAAAAAAGTATTTTCTATTAAAAGATTTTAACCGAACTTCAATCAAATAAACCGTTGAAACGCTACACTTGGCGTAAAGAAAAAAAACATAGTTTCGAGAAAAACGCGTTTGAAGTTTTTGTAAAGTTAAACTCGCGATATGAATGGGCTTGCTCGAGACGTTTTAGCTCCGTAAATAAATGTCGGATCGAAATATCCTTTTGCACAAATATTCTACATGAATCAAACTTTCAAAATATACAATAAAAAAAATAGATTTTTTTAAATTTTGAAACCAGAACCTCCCCTTAAACCAAAACTAAAGAAGATTATTTGCAATACTTATAAATTAAAATTTGTTGATTACTACATAAAGGTCATAAATTATTGCTATCCTTTTCATAAATAATCTACGAAATAACTCTACCATAAAACAGTAGTGAATCTATCAGAATCCAGCATGTTTGGTACGCAATAGGCTGCTACGAAAGAGTAACAGATAAGATTTCAGCGTTTTCTTCGAACGGATTTTATCTCATATATTTTCTGTCGTCTGTTACGTTTCCGTCGACTGCAGACCATCGATTTTATCAGGGATATCGAACTAGAAACGATACTTACTAAGCATACTGACCTTAACTGTATGATGCACGTTTTTTATTATTCTCTTTTTGTCAAACACTCTTCATTGAAAATTCTGGGTTTGTGTTTCTTACTTTAAGGTTACATTTTGCAAATTGTAAATTAATGTACATACATACATATGTCTATAGTTATCGTAGAGATGGATCACCACTTTTTATTTAATTATGTATATACATAATGTCCTGTAAATAATATATATGTTTTTATATATGTATTTTATTAATCATATTGATCACAAAATAATTCATAAATTTCCAGTTTTCGGTATTGCCGTTAATATCTGATATTTGTAGTTTTAAGGTTATAAAACTTATTTGTAAAACTACAAGCAATGCTTTTCATTAAAAAAAAATCATTATTGTGTAGAAAAGGATGACAAATATTTATATAGGTCTTACGAAGAAATTTTTAATCCAATAATGATATTTATTAATTGGTAAATAAAGGTTGTTCTATAAACATTCTTTTATTTGAAATAAAATTGATAATATTCTATAAGAGTCAGTATAAGAAATATATAAAGTATTTTAAATAAAATTATCTAAACTTGGATAAAATAAATAGTGTAAATAAGTAAGAAAACAATAATATAGTTTACATACACATATTTATAATTTCGTTTGAAATAATAAATAATGTTGTAGCACAAATGAAAAAAACGTGTAACGAAGTTTTTAATTAAATCTTTCTTTGTATTGCATTGAATTTAAACCAGAATGAAATCGTCACAAATTCATTTATCCGGGACAGTTTTATTACAGTGACAGCAACAAAATTAGCAGACAAATTAGAAAATTTACAGCATATAACATGTCGGGAATAATCACAGTTTTACATCGTGTATCGCAATGCGCACACGAGACAACCATTATCAACAAAAGACTTTTTCTCTTTTGTCTGTTACATACCACACAATTTGCATATTTCGTTCAGGTTTCCTCGTCGAATCTGCTTTCCATCCTAAAATGGTAGCTTATAGCTACTTCGTGTTGAGTGTACTGCAAAAGGAAAATGTAAATGTATCTAATTGAAATTTCTAGAACTGTTAAGTCCTGCATAAAAATAACTAAAATCGTCTTTTATTCTTTCTATTCATTTCACATTAAGTACTTAATATTAAGGTTAAAGAGCAAATTTA
Organism: Pogonus chalceus; assembly: GCA_002278615.1. Taxonomy (NCBI): domain Eukaryota; kingdom Metazoa; phylum Arthropoda; class Insecta; order Coleoptera; family Carabidae; genus Pogonus; species Pogonus chalceus. The sequence continues at coordinate 82,154 of NEEE01004834.1, read as the reverse complement.
AATTGACTTCTATTCACATTTATATTATATACACTCAGCATAACTAAATAAAACAAAACAAGATAAATATATAATAGTTTTATAAGCTTGAATAAATTTTGATATATAATTATATTTTCTAATAAACAAAGTTATAATAGAATTACAATTTATGAACTTATATGATACTATATAAACAAATAATAAAACTAACTGTAAGCATATTAAATTGACCACAAAATTAAGTATTAATATAATTTAATTGCTGTGAGCAACTTGATTTGATAACGGTCTACATAGTTTTCACTCAGTTATATTAAACCATCTCTAAAATTATTATGATAAAACTTATTGTTCATGACTTATTTTAATATTTTTTTTATGGAACAGTATTAAAGCAAACCTAATTCAAATGATTCATAATTTAAAAAATATTGAAATTGTATATAATAAATCTAGTTACAAACAAACATTTGGCGTATTTTTAAAAATAATTAAAAACGTTTCTAGTTTATAATAATTTCCCGGTTTGCACGGTATTTTATTTACACGGTTTTTAAATAAAAACAAAGCAAAAAATTGATTATTTTGCATTTTACCATTTATTAACTAAAAATATTTCATAATTTATCAATGTTCCTTTAAAACTTCATTCAAGGTTACAGGGTTTCAATTTAAATAAAGAATATTGTATTTGCTATTTAAAAATATGTATTTATACTACTTATTTAATCGATAGTTATAAAGTTTTCTGTAATTTTTTAATTTCGTAAAAAAAAGTTAAACAATTATTCATTTCAAAGCATTTCTTTTTTCAATAATTTTAATTAAATTGGAAAAAATTCAATTATTATAATATGAAAGTAAAATTTATCTTTATTTTTTTAATTATTTAATTTATTTAAAATTTCTTCAGATTTCATTTAAATAAATATTTAATTTAACAATTTATTTTAAAAATATAAGACTAAAAACTGAAGGAATCTGTTGTTGGTAATCAATGAAACATGTTGACACAATAATGAAAAAATAAATTGTATCTTCTGGTGATGGCTTAGTTCCGAAATTGCAATAAATACAAGTCACATATTTTTGTGAAACCAACCCAGTGTTTTTCATTATTGAAGAAAGAGTCTATTGGTTTTATTAGAATGACAATAGGGTTTGCAAAAATATTTATTTGATTATTATATTAAATCTCTTAAAAATTAATTCAAATATCAAGTAATTAAATAGCAAGGATATATATTGACAAATTGATAAAATAAATGAGTACGCAGAACCGGTTTTTCAATTCTTTTGTTAGAAATTATTTTCTTAGATATTTGATTATTAAATATATTTTACTATAACGCACTCTTTGTGCATATATTCTAAAAAAAAGGGAGAAGGGATGAAGTGTTTCTGACCTGACTCAAGGGTGGATTCTCTGTCTGGAGAACTATTTGCTTTAGTAAAATAGTAGAGTTTCTTAAACTAAAACAAGTGTCAGTTTTATGATGTTGGTGTATTACGAGTTAATTATACATTGGATTACCTGTATCATATGGGGTGAGTTGTCTTATTGTTATTCTGCATTTCGAAATTGTTATCAATAGTTCTTTAATGTTAATCGAGGTATAATGTTATCCTATCCTTATTTAATTATGCGGAGTGAGTGTCACTCATTAATTAACTGAATTTATTAATTGTAGTTATAAAGTAATTGAAGGATATTAATGCATAGTTAATCCTAACTTGATAAATACTAAGAGACGCGATTGTTTTATTACAATCCTTTTGTTGCTCATGGAATCAGGATACCCTCACCAGATTTTATCTGGTGCAGATGCGTCGTCTCGTATCCGGCTACGTTGATGACAGTACCTAGATCCTGGGTACGTAACCAGGTTTCCGGATGACTCTATATAGTTAGGGAGTCGAAGTGGCGAATGTATATAAATATAAAACTCTTTGAACGCGACGGTGCCGCGTATGAGCTTTTCTGGTGGGATTAGCGAGAAGAATTCCCAACTGTGATTTGGATGAGCCAGTCTGGTGGGACTGGCGAAAGAAAAATCTAAGCTTGTGTCTTAGATGAGTTAGTCTAGGACTAACGCGAAGACTTTCAGAAGTTGAGCATAAACCATATTACTTATTCCTAAGTAATGCATGCAAATGAGTCAAATGCAATATTCGGTGCATGAGTTTAAATTAACCGATATCAGAATGACATGGAGGTATTTTTAAATAGGTGTCTGCAGATATAACCACTCTATAAACAAATAGAGTGCAATCACGTGACGAGCCTCGGTGTCGTACTAAGTCAATCTAAACGCGCTATGACNTATATATATATATATAATCGTCGCAACAAAACAATGTAATTATGCAATCTTTGTACGTTTATATGGTATCACCCCGCGATCTGAAACGTTTTATGTGTTCCGAAAAAGCCGTTGTTGCTATGTATACGAACACTTTGCAAAGAAGTAGCCAATGTAAAAAAAACCTGCGTACACTGCATAAATAATTTTTCAAATGAAATTACGACGTACTTCACATTATTGAGAAGTATGTCAACTAAGCGTTATATAAATTTAGAGAATATGTAAGGTACTACAATTTAAAATAAGTAAACGAATGAATTAAATGTCATTACAGTTATGAATGGTTTCAGTACAAATCTATTGAAACAAAATTATAAATCAAACATATAGTTTATTTGTATTCACATTGAATTTATAATGTATTAATGCTTTGTAATACCCATACAACCGTTTAAAGCTCCAATTCAATAGTGACCTCTATAACCCGATCCGCTACAAACAGAACGCGAATAAAGTTACAATGACATCATTGTACCAACAAAGGATTTGTGAATTTCAAATTTGAATTTGATGTATTGACATTTTCGTTCCGGTTCAACTGGGTTGTTACCGTTTAATTATAAGCTGTTTGCCGGTTTCAAGGTACTGTGCTTTAGTGTGCTGGGATTATTTGTCATCAGGAACAAAATCTGGATCTAGCCTTGTTCTGGAGTTAATGTATGCTAACTTATTCACACTGATAGTATGAAATTTTGCATTAAAATAATATTGATTTGTATTTTAGATTCCTTACGAATATAACAATACCATGAAACTGTTACTCAATTGTTTTAAATGCCATTTTATTTAATTTAAAACTTGAAAAAAATATTTGATATAATTAAGCTCAAATCATAGCTATAATTTGTAATTTATGAACTTTTTTAGAACTTCACATATTTATATTACAACAGGTATTAATTTAATGTTTAAATAACAAAGTGAATAGTTGTGGTACTAAACCATTTCTGTAATATAATATTTCTATATATAAATATTAAGTTAAATATACTACAAAGTACAAAATAATTTATAAATTAAACAAGTTACCATATTTAATTTCTCATTTGTTTTATTATAATCTATATTACAGTTTGGGTATTTCTATATATTTTAATCTAATAAATAAAATTCAGTTGTTAAAAGAACTCTTCAAATATACTTTGAATTAAAATGTACAAACTATTATAAGTTATACTAGTTTATATTTGAAAATGCTTGTTTTAAAGGATATATTTTTCTTTTAATCTGATTATTTATTAAATATGATTTAATTTATAATGTATTTTCCATAAAATTTTAAAGATATACTTAAATTTCTTTTTTAAACAAATACGAATTGCTTTTTTCTTGTTATGAACTAAAAAATTTTAAAATTATCTTCTCTTTTTTAGAAATTTGTGATTAATATATATATCTTATTTAAAAAAATAAAAAATCACGTCCATAGTATATATGTATGTATTTTTTTATTTTTTTAATTAATAATGAATATATTTCTGAAGTTTAGTAGATTTTAACCTAAAAACTTTAATTGTAATTTTATACTCAATGCGCTTCTTTAAAATTGCTTTTTATTACTTTTTTTGATTAAAAAATAAATATTTTTATTAAAATAAATTAAAATCATCATGTGCCGTTATTTAAAATTACTAGCACGATTTTTTATTTTACAATATTTCCTATTTTTATTTAATGATATTAAAAATTATAGTTTAAAGTTTTTTTTAATGTACAATAAAATGTTCCAGTCTTAAGTTCAATGGAAAATTTAATGAATAGTTTTGATAATAAAAAATATTAAATATCTAAAACACAGAATATTTAATATTATATTCTAGTATTCTATTAACTTAAATTATATAGTATTGTAATTGTAAACAAAACTTTTGTAATTCTCCACAAATACCTCGAATGTTTACATAATAATACACAATCGGTTTAAATTTCCAGTTAAAATAAAACATAACAAAACAATAGAAGCAATAATAAAAGATGAAGTAATTAGATTCAGCTCAGCTAGTAATATCATTTGTTTAATTCTAATAGGTTTCAATTGAATTTACGGTTTATAAAACAAAGAAGTACTTAGATAGGAACAAAGGAATTTTATTATAATTGAATTAAAGTTAAAAGTCTTGAGTAGGTTAATTGAAAAGTTCACGCTTAACATTTTAATCATGCTGATGGTATAACGTTGAATACTAAACACAAGACGTTTTCAAATAACTTAGAAATGTTTATTCTTGTTAATCTGATTTTGAAAGAGTAATTTTGTTATTCAATATCTGCACAAATAAACATTGTGTTTTAATTAATTTAGGTTATGTTTCTATTTATCTTTAAACAGATCAGAAAAATAGAAAAACTAAAAATGTGAAACATAAATAATTTATCATTTAAAAACACTGTATCACATACATATGTACTTGTAAATTTCTATCCATATTTAAAAATTAAAATACGAGTATAAATAATGGGTTTTTAACTAAATAAAACCATATAAATAAATATTCAAATATAAATTATTTATAAAGTTCGAAATATGAGTCCTGTGAACATAATTTTAATTATAAATACACCTTTTTACATTTAGTTTTGCTGGGTTATTACTAAACATAAATTCATATATTACATGAGTAAAATAAACTAATGTTTTTAAATTTCTCGTATAAATGATTGGAATTAATAAAATCAGCAAATTTTAAAGTAAACAATTAATAATAAATAGGTTAAATCTAAAATAAAACCATATACTTGCACAGTAGGAGTAAAAATATTATTTTAAATATACATTACGTACAAACATATAGTTATTTAATTCTTAAATTATTATTTTGTTCTGAGATGCATAAATAAATAAAAATATAAATTTAGTTCATATCTTAGGCCACATTTTGAGAGCCCTTAATTTTGATTTTGATAAACTATTGAATTATTGATCCTTCCCAAATTGTTTTTTTAAACAAAATTAAAATACAAAGTATACGTATATTAAATACTAAAACTAATAATAATACTAGTAGATTATTCAACTTAAGGAACCAGAAAGTTATTAAAGTAACTAAATAAAATTTAACAGATAACTAAAAGTCACTATAAAAATTGGTTACTAAATTCAAAATATAAGAAATTGAATATATATA
>NEEE01004834.1:53803-76512 GCA_002278615.1 Pogonus chalceus | reverse complement strand
TATATATATACGTTAAAAAATATTAAAAAGGCCTACAAAAAAGTAGGGTTCCAATAATATGAATGATAGTCTGGAAAATACCAACGAGGCAATTTTTTAGAAATGGTCTAACTCAGAGGTTCCCAACCCATGATACGCATATACGAACACTGCGTTAGAGGAACGCGATAAGCTTATATGAAGCAAATATAAAAAACTTATTTTTGCGTAAAAATTCGTGTTTTTTTTTTCAAAAGCGACTCGTAATGGTAACTAATTGACATGATTTTAATATAATTGAATATATAATACTCCATTTTATATTTAAAAATATATGCATAATGGTTTGTGATTTTACAAATTCATTGTCTTAAAAATGTTGGAGACTTCTGGTCGTAGTTAACAGGAACCCTTAGATGATTAATTTCTATCAAAAATAGGTAATAAACTGTTCGAACCAAAAGTTTTTTACAATGCCAAACACAAATAACTAAATAAAATATATAATAAAATAACTTGAATTTATCATGTTATTGGTAAATTAACTCTTAAAAAATATTTAGTAATATAACTAAAATTATGTTGTAATTTTATCAAAAACAAAAAAAAAAGTTTTTTATAATTACCATACTCAATTTGAATTTTGATAAGATGTTTTGACGATCAACTTTCAATATATTTTTAAAATTGCCATGGAATTTTTTTGCAGTGTATGAAACAGCAGTTTTAGCAATTTTTGCATATAAAAAACAATATTTAAACAAAATTTAATTTTTGCCATAAGTTATGCGTAAAAAATACTTAAATGAAATATTTTTTTCTAATCCATAAGCACACATATCAAAGATTTGATCATAGAATTCACTTAGATTATCTAAACCAATCAACTGTAGTTGAACATGCTTCAAAAGTTTACACAAGATTCAATTTAATAAAATTAAAAATAAGATCTTAAATCTAACCTACAACGAGAAACTGAGAAGCTTTAATAATTTACGACGAAAAACTGGTTTTATTGATATAAATAATAATAAATACTGCTAAATAAAATCATAAAATTAAAATTTATTTATTCTAAATAAATAATTGAACCATTTTTAATTAATTAATGCCCTAGAATTTAGTATAACACGAGATCCAATTAAATTTGAATGAACTGATTTTACAATAATAGAGATTCCAGTAATTCAACAACATTGCCATGAATGAAGCAATGACAAGAAATACATGGTTTTAGAATTGGACATAGTGGACGAGAAATAATTAAATATCTCTGTATTGCAATAGCTTTTTATATGTACATAGTTTTGGCTCGTTGATAACGCAATGCTCAACAACTATTTTAATTTATAGAGAATGAATAGTTCTACTTTATTTGTTTATTCATTTTTTTTTTTCAAAATTCTACGTAGATTTTTCAGATTTCCGGTTTTAAACAAAATGATAGTAATTTCATTAAAATATTTCTATAAATAACTTTAATTTTAGGATATATATGAATAAAAATTGTTATATATGTATAAAAATTTTATTTCATTTTAGTGAAAGATGTAATAAAACATTCATATAGCTTATATATGAATATCTTGTTCCATTGAAAAGTCTCACATTTTATACTTGTAATATAAATATTTCTTTTTAAATGTGAAGTTATGAATATGCATTCTGAATAATACAGACGCAACGAAATGTATGAGAAGCATTTCAAACACAAAAATAATAAACTTAAAATGCTGTCTCTCCATTTTGTTAATAGGTGTACATATAAATATAAAAATCTTTTCTTGTCATTATACAAATATCTGAAAAACTTTCATATTTCTTTTATTTTTATTTGAATGTATCTGCAAAGTACTTTATTTTACAAATTGAAAGAGTTATTAAGCGCTTTTTAAAAGTATTAAATATTAAAATTATTAGATGCGTAGAAATAAGTTTTGGTTTTCTACGTGTTCTGATAAATTTATCAGGGTAAGAAATTGATTTTAAAATAAATATTTGTAAAATGTATAAAGTTATGAATTAATATGTTCTGTAACAGAAATATATATTTTATATATTTTTCTAGTCTCTCTTATCTTATATGTATGTATTATAGATTGTCTGATAAAATTTTATATTTTAGAATCAAAATAATTTGATAATTATTGTTTCTAACATCTTTCGCGATAATAAATTTATCAAAATAATTTAAATACAGTAGAAATCACTTTTAACGACGGTGCATAGAAACAGCAAAAGCAATTGTAATATCGGTGTTAAAAAAATTAAAAAATATAAATTACTTCGGTAGTATTTTATCGTGTTTTTATTTTTATGAAAAACAAATAAATAAATATTATCACATGTTAATTTAAAATAATATGCATACCTACTTTTCAAGAAATTCAAAAGTTTTCATACACCATAAATAATATCTAAATGTATCTAAATTAATTCTATAGTTTTCATATTTTTACTTCTAAAATTTTCATTATTCAGACTAAAATTTTATAAATCATTATTCATTTTTAAAATCCCAGCTTCTTAAATAAAATCGTATCTGTAAAAAGTCAGAAGTACTGTTATTTTTTTCTCTAAAAAACATATCATAATTAAAAAGATTTTCTCATTTCATTTATGGAAAACGATGTCGTTCCATCCGATACTACTTCAGTGATATTTTCAGGAAGATCAAACAAATAAAGTAAATTTGATCGTAACAACCGGTCATTATAAATGATTTTCTTTAGATATATCTTTTGTAAAAGCTTCTAATTGTGATTATTTTATTTGACGCTCATAATTTTTAAAATTAATTCCTGAGTGATGATTGCTAAAATCATGCAACTAATTTTAAGTGTTTGTTGGATAAAAATTGATATTACTTTAACATTCAAAGCTATATTATTAAAAATCAAAAACAGTTACTTTGGAATAAAAAATTAAAAAAAAAAATCCAATGTTAAATCATATGTGAAGTATATACAGTCGACTCTTTCTAAAGGTGCTCTGCGTAAAGGTGCTTGCTGTCTTAGGGTTACAAGATACAATGCGTAAAGGTGCTCGAATATTCCCTCACTTGCATTCACGAGTAACAAATCACAATTCAGAGTTTAGTTTCCCTTTCAATCCTGCCGTTTCCGCGCGCACTCGAGCGCTAAATGAGATTTTTTTTTAAATATATAGTGGGGAGATCACCTTTAGACAACGGTCCTGCCCCGACAGAGCCCCTTTAGACAGAGTCGACTGTATACTATACAGAAATCTTTTTTTTTTTCTATAAAACATTCGATGTACACTGTTGAAATGCTTAATTTTTTTTAAACTTATTTTCTTAAAAGCATACAATTTGCTAAAATGTTATAAAATATATTAAATTAAACATAAATATATATTTGTTTCTATTTTGAAAGATTTAATTTATAGTAAAAATAAGTTATTATTGAAAAGTTTAAAATTTTGATGCCATTAGAATATATAAACTTATACAGATAATATATTAGTTTTTTTACCTACTAAAATTATTTATAAAAAAAAACTATAAAAAAAGAAAACAAAAACAAATAGGAAAAAAATGTAAATAAAATTGTTTGTAATAATGCATTTCCGCAGATATTATTTGATCCATAAAAACTGATTCAAATTTAAATAAAACTAAACGCAGTATACACATTAGCTGTCGTAATAACACCTCAGAAATGTTTCCTAAATGACTATTTAATGGAATGAAATAAACCTTTTAATTATGTTCACCGAAAATCTATGAATTTTAACAAAATAATGATTCTTGAATCTGAATTTTATATTGCGTGATAAGATACTATTTTCAGAGTTATAATTACAGTAAAAAAGCTCATTAACTATAGATTTAAAAAAGCGTTAATCCTGATAAAAAATATGAGTTGAATGAACTAAAATATATAAAAATAACAATGAATTTGATATTTATTTGTGTAATTCTGAATAAATAGTTTTGAAAATATTAAATAAACATGTTTTATTTATTAAGTTAGTTTATAAGAAAGGAGATAAAAATCAGTGTTTTAAAGCGAGATAAATGATAAACAATTCTTAATTGATAATAAAATAAGATTTCATGAAGAGAATGGGATGGAATTCGGGCATTTTGTCTTCATAAAGTTGGCGTAAATTAAACTCTTCTCGAATCGAATAGGCTTGGCCTGTCTCCCATCGCCGTATTTTCCTATTTCATTCCACTTGACGTGGGGTGAATGGAAAGAACAATTTGAAATGGAGATTCTGTACCAAAAATAAGAAAAGGGCTGTAACTTCTAAACAATTTATATACTCATTTAAAATATAATACTATACTAAAGAAACAATTTTCCTTCTGATTGCTATATTCATACCAATGAATATTTATATTCAGAAAATATAAATGAACTACAAAGGTTTCATATTATTTTGTATATTTTGTGTTTTTGTTTAGTTATGCAGACCTCATATTGGAGCATCAGCTATTTGTATTCACAAAAATATGTATCGAAATTCTTATGAATTCAACTCTGTGAAAAGAAAATTTCATATTTTTGCTGTGACGTTTCTCTTTCTTCTTTAAGCATATACACCATGTAACATATGCATGTCACGGATATTCTAAAAATAGACAATCATATTTTCAATAACTGCAGAGTATAACTTTGATAGATTTCTCGTAAATTTAATCAGAAAATAATAAATATTTTAATAACAAATTAACTTACAAAATAATTCATTAATCATATCACTAAGATGCAATTAGCAATAACTATATTATTGAAATTACTTTATGGTGAACGAGTTTGCTCCAACAATTGGTATAAAACTTAAAAATTATTTTGAATAAGTTCTAAACAGCTGGTAGTACAATCGGATTCAGAATGAGGAACAAGGTGTTACTTATTTTTAAGAAAGTTCACTTCAAATTCTAAACTCAATTAATGCAATGTCTTTTAAATTAAAATTTCAGAAAGTAATCTAGTCACTAGATTTGAACTTGAAGACTTGAAAAATGAAGATTGACAAAAGAGTTTAATATTTTCTTTAGTGTGCTTTTTAAAAAAAGTAATTGAATATTTAGAAATCTTTTTTCTTCTGACATGAGCTAAACTGATGCAAGTACTTTCAAATCAAAATTTTAGAAAGAGATAAATTTTTTGCGAGTCGAAAAAGGATAGACAAAATAATTTCGTTTCTGTCCTCTTTATTAAATAATTGAATATATAGAAATATTTTTTTTTTCTGAGCTAAACTGATTCAAGGTCTTTTAAATTTTAGAAAGTGATAAACTCTTTGCAACTTGAAAAAAGATAGACAAAAAAGTTTAATATGTTCTTAACTATGCTTTTTAAAGGAAATGATTGAATATTTAGCAAAATCAATATTTTAGAAAGTGATAAATTCTTTGCAATTTGAAAAATGATAGACTAAAGACTTTAATATTTTCTTTACTGTGCTTTTTAAAAGAAATGATTGAATATTTAAAAATCTTTTTTCTTTTGTGCTAAACTGATTGAAAGACTTTCAATTTAAAATTTTAAAAAGTGATAAATTCTTTAAGAGTTGAAAAAAGATAGATCAAATAGTCCATATGAGAAAAAGCTTTATATTCGAAGGTCTTTTTGAAGACTAAAAAAAAATCTTCAATTAAAATTGGATATAATATTAAAATTAATTTCCTTTTTATGTTCATAGATTTATTTAGATTTATACTTTTGTGTCGAAATCTAGTTTACGTGAAATTTTTAATTACATTTTGTTTTATTATATATAAATTAAATTTTTTGGAAATTATATGTCAATTTTCTTGTAGTTTGAAACGTATTAAAAACTATTTCTATATGTAGATAGAAATATATATTAGTGGTTTTAGTTATTAGTAATAATGCACATAACTACAAACTCTAAACTAACAAACATGTACCTAATAGAACATTGTAATCTCTTCCTGCGGTTCTAATGAAGTACATAATGGGATAACGCGTCGGGCGTCAGTTACGGTTGCGCATTTGTTGACGTCGCTCCCAGCGCCGCTGACGTTGGTTTTATATACCCATCGCTATATTAGAATTCCGTCGAACCAACGAACAGTGGCGCTGATGTTCCGTTGCAGGCAGTACCGCAATTTCGTGTTTTGACTTGTTTCGTTTCGCTTTCCACTTGTTCTTGTTTCGTTCTAAGTTAGAGTTACTTTGCTGCACAATTTCTGCTTTATTGCACAGATGTTGATATGTGTGCATTTGCTATTTCATAAATCAACATTCTATTGTGTACACTGCATTATTGTCAATAGTTTCAATTTCGTATTAAAACTGATTCTTTGTCTTTTTTATATCAACAAAGCAGCTTACATATATTTTCTAAATTGACTATTATATATACATTACACTATATTCTGAAATGATTTCTTAAATATATGTATAACAGAATTCTAATTTTGATACTCAAAACAGAAATAAGCTTTATTATATTCAAGTAGTTAACTTTCTTTTGTTCAATGGTTTGTATCCTAGCCTTACATTAATTAATTATTAAATATTATTATATATTAAAGTGGAATTGTTCAATTATTGACTATAGGTTTTAATTCAAGAGTTAATTACTAAGCCAATGATACCTACCTATATGTTTAGTGGTTACTATCGTCTGTTTAATTTATTTTCTGTATCATATTGACTAAAGGCATTGTAGCATTGTTCAGAACATTTAAGTGCTCTTGACCAGCAAAGAGCTCTTTTCTGTTCATGTTGATCATATCCACAAAATAGTTTAACCTTCGGCGGTCGCATGAGGTCAAATTGACCCCACTTATAATTTTGATTTTATTTTATGTACAAATAAGATTTTTGTCACAAAATTATTTTATCCAAAAAGAATGTGTCTATAAGTAATTAAATTTAACAATAAAGAGAAAAATACAGTCAAATGATAAAACTGATGTATTTCTTATTATTTGATCTTGCAAAACTTTGATTTGATTTTAAAATTAAGTATAATTATGTCGACAATTAGTTTCTTTATCTAAAGATAATGGGTTAAGGCATAAGAAATAAATAATTTTTTTGTTAATTAATTTTCTAAATCCCTGAAACATACAATAGATCCTTAAAGGCTCCGCGTAACCATTTTAAGATAAATAGAGTTTTAAAAGAAAATATACATATATTAAAAAACTTTCTTAATAATATACATATTCGATTATAAAAGTCATAAAAATATTAATAACAGTGATTTATTTCAAAAGAAGTAGAAATTAACTTTAATATTTAAATAATTTTTTTAGTAGAATGTATCGAAATATTCATTATTAATTCAAATAAATAACAAATAAATATATAGTTTTGATACCTTATTATTTATTAACTGAAATCAACGATTTAATGCAGGAATAAACTTGTATAAATCATAATCATACCAATATAAAATAATTTAAATATTGAAATATTAATCCATATTTTATTTGAAAAACTTTTAACTGAAGCTATTAAAATACATTAAACTATATATATAATATAAATTCAATTGAAAAAAAGTTAATTTACATCGATTAATAAACAATATATTTTGTTTTTTATAAACGATCAATTTTTCTACTATATTATCGAGAAATAATTAGTTATAGCGATTGAAAAACGAAAATAGAATATTTTTTAATACAAATAATTTATTGTTGAATTAATGAGCAAATAGATTAAATAAAAATATTTTTTTTTTCATTTTTAATAAGATCATATACATTTTATAAGGTTAAAGTGTAAAATCTAAAAATATATGTGCATTGAAGTAAAACCAACTTTAATATAATTTGTGTTTGCTTTTGCACGTAACAGCTTATTATTTATATAGTCAACATACAGTTGGTATTTTTTATTTTGAAATTGTTGCTACTTTTTCTCCTGTCACCAGTTAGCAAAACAAGAAGAGAAAAGTTTATAATTCAATAAGTTCACCGTAAAAACTTTTAAAATGAAATTTTTGCGTTAAAATGAGTTTTTATCAAAGAAACCTCACATTTTTTAACTTATAATAACATTATACTTTTTTCATTTCTTTGTTGGATATTTGCATATTTGAACAATGATTTCAGAATTATAATTAATATGTTAAATTATACATATTTTTAGAATGCAAATGTATTTATTATTTTAAGTTTTATATTTTTAACTACTTCATTGTTTTAATTATTTTGAAATTCAAATATTTTAATCTATAAACTTAAATTTTTGGGCAAATTTTGAAATATTTTCTATTGATATTTTTATCAGATAAAAAATAAATTGTAATTTGTTAGGTAAAGACATCATAAAATTAATAAATAGTTACAGATAAGATTCTAAACCTTTAAAATTGATTATTTTGGATTTTCAAATACAGTGGTAACCGCTTATTACGACGAGATCTGAGAATCGATAAAGCGGTTGTAATAATTGATTACTGTTAAAACAATAGAATAATCTTATTAATTCATTTGTTTCTTTAATATTATAGCCAGGGGCAACAAGGGCACTTGCCCAGGGCCCAGATCTAAGGGGGGCACAGAAAGGTCTCGCTAAAAAAGAATAATTATTTTGGGTTTATTTATTTAGTCTGTTACCAAAAAAAAAAAAAATATTTTTTTTAAATATAACTATCGTATATGCATGGAAAGTTTTTTAAATTTTTTGTTAATTAAAGTTGCGGTCCTGATTATAGCATATTTTCATTGTAAATAAAAAATAAAATGTATTTTAAAAAATTACAGTTTAGTATCCTTAATTTCTTGTAAATATTTTAAAGCTTAAAGTTTCATTTTAAAAATCCAATAAAATCGATTGTGTTTTTTTTAGAACGTTTCTTCTTATATTTTGATTATTAAGACAATAGTTTTACTTTTACAAAGTTTGAGCTTTCGTAACAAAATCGTATTAGTAAAAATTCAGCAGTAGTATTTCGTCTTTCAAGATACTTATAAAAAATACAATTTAATTAATCATAAAAGACGAGCTATATTTATTTAAGAAATATAATATTATAACTATAATCGTCGCCACGGAACAATGTAATTGTGTAATCATTGTTTGTTTACATAGTTCCGCTTCGCGATCTGAAACGATTTAGTACAATTTTCCATACAGAAAACTTAATATAGCAAATTTGGTGTTAGTTACCGGTTCATCATTATAAGCGATGTCCTTATAAACGATTTTTTTTTGTATATTTTTATATTTTTAACTTTATTATTTAATCAAATGACATATGTATATATTTTGATATATTCATATTTTTAAATATTTAAAATCATATATCTGATTAACAAATAAATATACAAAGTAACATTTTTATATTATACAACAAAAAAAATATATATTTACTATTCTGGTCTTACAAATAAACTAATTTTCGAAAATGTAATTTATTTTGAAGTTGAAATGAAACATTTTATTAAATAAAAAAATTCAATTTACAAATATAAGTTTTTATTACATTTTACAAAGTAGGGTTTGACATTAATAAAATTTTCGTCAAAAATATATATCATCTTATTTTTTATTACTTTTGCCTTCAATATTTCTTTTCTATAAAGTTCCCATTGTTTAAAGTGTTAAAACATAACTTAAACTTTACAGTAAACTACAAATAGGTAATTATTTCCACCCCAAATTCATTTTAACTTGTTCATCAGTATTAGTTCGTGCATATTCTATCTCTGTTAACCACTAATTTGCTGTTAATTATATTATCTCGTACACAGCTTCTAATAAACTTGTATTAATTCACAAGCTAGATCGAAACTAAATGTTACACAAATTGTAATATTTACTATTATATGAATTTATATTTTATAAATTAAATTTAAGTAGCTGTTAATGTAAAGTTAAAAACATATTTCATTAAACTTTGTAATAAAAAACCATTAGTAAAACATAAAAACAGGAATTAAAGTTAAGTTTTAAACCAAATTAATTTTCTTCAGATTTTTATCGTCAAATTATTTATATGCTCAATCATGCTTACGATAAGCAAAAAATTATAACTTTGACTTTAATACTTTCAAGGTAAAAGTAATAACATATATTTATATAATTTTATAAGCATGCATATTTAATTTTAAATGCCAAAAGTGCTATTTTTTAAAGTTTAAAACAATATTTATGCTTCGATATTTTTAGAAATTTAATATGAATACTTGTAGTTTTTTTTCTTTTCTAGGTTAATGGTTAAGGTATAGGTATTTATTTATAATCATGATAAATTGTTTGTGGGGACATTTTAATCGATAAAATTTCTCAATAAATTTAGACTAAATGATACTGAAATTAGATATGGACATGGGAAATTAATACGACAAATTTTGAAATATGAGACATTTAATGATGTCATATTTGTTATGGTGGAAGTAAATAAAATAAAAATATTTTACTCAATACATAATTAAATTTTTTAAATGCATTAAATTGCTTCTAGTTATTTACATGAAATGTTAATATAGATTTTTTAATTACATTTGTAATGAACGGATTAAATTGTGTTTCACTGGAGATTTGAATTACAAAACCAACTTTATATATTGTTTTTGATTTAGATACTGTAACTGTATTCTCGGGAGAATTTTTAAATTTTAATCCCTCAATATAAATATAGATGTAAAAAAAGACAAATTCTTTTGTTATTTTTATTAATTGTAATATTAAAATTACTGATTTTTACAACAATGATGTTGTAACTTTTATTTTCCAGATTAAATTATTAATTGGATTAACAGTAAATTGATTTCTGTCTGAAAATCATATGAAATCAAATTTTAAACTAATTCAATAAAATGATACTCATGATAGTGAGAAAAATATTGAATACATCTTGAAAGTATAATGCATTAATCCATAAAATAAAAATACTAGTACTATTACTAATACTACGACGGAAGTTCAATAAATAACAAGACATGTATCACAGATTTCCAATCGCGCTAGAAAATCATATGAATTTGCTACTTTGAGTAAAATTAATTTTGAAACCGTGCATTCCATCATTTATGATGTTCTAAATTATCGCAAAACGTGTTCAAGATGAATTCCAAGACAGTTGACACAAGTTCATAAAACACTCGGATTCGCATTTGTTCTGAGCTGGGTTGAAATGTGTAACCTCATCTTCCTTACAGTCTAGACCTTGCTCAGTCCAATTTTTATTTGTTCGGGCCCACTAAGAAGTTTGACGTTAACGAAGCGGTCAAAAATATGGTACATGTAGCGTTCCAACAGTGAGGTAAAAATTTTTACACTGCGAAAATCCAAAAGCTCATAGAACAATGATACAAGTGTCTAAATATTGCTAAAGACTATGTTAAAAAGTAGTGTAAGTTATATTGTCATTGTATGAACCATTTCTTGCCCACATCAATTTGTCTCGTTAATTATTGAACGTCCCTCGAATTACTTTTATACAATTCCTTACATTTCTGGAATTAAATCATCATTATCATTTATGCTATAAAATTTATTTAAACATATTTCCGTTATTGTGATTTTCAAATTTATTTACTAATAAAAGTATTTTAGGGGGGACGCCATCCTGACGACAGCTCTAAAAAACAGCGATATTAAGGAATTTTTCTAAGTGTTAAATAACAATCGAATCATTTGGGGTTTTTTACTATATCGTTGCACATATATCGATTGCGATCAGTCCTTACACCAGATAGAACAAAATCGTTTAGATTTTCTTTAACTATATTAGATTGACTATCGTGAAGCATAGGATTTTTTGAAAATTCAAAAAATTGCAAAAATGGTGACAGTTTAAAAAAAAAATCTTTTTCGTGAGAAAAAATGCAATAAACTTGTTTATAAAAATTGAAAAATAAAAATATCAAAATAATCCTATGCTTCACAATAAAAAAAAAAAAATTTTGCAAGTTACCAATAAAAAGTTTCGTAGATGGTTCCCGAAAAAAAGTGGCACCCATTTTGTAAAATGTGGTTTCTAGAAAAACGCGTTTAAAGTTTTCTGTACCGTGGTTAACATATTGTACGGCCTCCACAATTCTTCTTGTATCTTTGCAATGACTTCGAATATCAATAAACTCTTAGAGGGTCATTCTAGACAGGATAAGAAATAAATTTATGCAAAAAAATTGATTTTTTAAAATCTTCATGCTGGAGTTATTAAAAAATAAATTTAAACTTATTGGTATTACAAAAAATAATAAAGAAAAAATGTATAATACAATAAATTAACATATTTTATGTATAATCATAATCACTCCTAAGCACTGTTTGTGTGGAGAAACTTAGGAACTAATCTGTTATGTTCTACAAAACTTGTTGACCTAAAATGCACTTTAATTTGATGTAAGCCCAAGAGTTTCAACAAATAAATGACCTTATGGTCAAGGAACAATAGAGAAATTTGATTAAGTAATCTTTAGAGATATAGCTAATCTTTAAACGGAAATGCAAGTAGAAAGCTAAAATGTTGGGTTAAGAAGAAAAATAAAAATATGAAATTTGTAAATAAATTATATTGAAAGTATGTATATGGAAGTAGGAAGAAATAGTGTTGTTGAAGCAAGTGTTTAAGATAGATAAGTTTCTAAAATTGCAGTAACAGATAAAATGTATGTACACCAAAGTTTAGTACTATTACATGATAAGGAAGTTTCCTGCGCTCATATCCTACATAAGAGTCAGGGCTCCGGAAGTGTAGAAGTAGGAGTAACTAGTACGTATACCACAGCACACCTCACCTTACGTACCGCACCGGCACCGATATGGATACACTTCGTACTAGGCATGACGTGTAGATTACCTACCCATACTATGAAAGCTTAACGTAACTTAAAGTCTGGGTAAAGCGACACTGATTACTTTGAAAATTGATGATTCAAATACTTAACTAATTCACAGAGCACAAAGCCACGCAGTCATAACTATACATGCCTTGTATACAACATAGTAGCTACTTTTAACATGCTTGCTCTCATGTTGTGTTGTGGTGTTCCAACGTTCTTAATTCATGAACCAAGCTAGGGAGTTCTTAGCAATACATGCAACCTGTCAACGGTTTATTCATTTTAATGTTATTGCTGTATACGGTGTGGGAAACTGTTATTTTATTGTTCCATAAGGAGTCAAACAAAATAAACATTATTTATTGACATCAAACTCATTTTATACATACAAAAGATACTATCATTTTATAGTAATTGTTATATTCTCTATTAAAGCCAATAATTCTTGTAAATTTATGATACTATGTAAAGTTTTATATTTGTATTATGTTTTTTTATATATTCAATTATTTATTCAATTATTAGGATTGGAAATTAAAATAAAATAACATTTTTTATATATTTTTATTTTTTGTGGCTTTCTGATTAAATCTTCAATATTTTTGTTAACAACTGCTTAATCGAATTATAGTCGTCGCCATGAAACAATGTAATTGTGTAATTATTTTGCGTTTACATGATATAAGCCCCATAATCTAAAACGTTTTATGTGTTTTGTCGCTTTGTAAATAATAGATAATTTTTCGAATAAAATTGTGACGTATTTCACATTATTGAAGTGTATGTCAACTAAGAATTAAGCAGTTGAAAAAGATATTAACGTATGTCTACATAAAATATCTGTTTTTTATTATTTAATTACATTAATTCGTGGCGATAACTTAAAGTTCTGTTTTCAAATAAACATAGATTTATGATCTATAGAAATAAAAGAAAACTTAATAATGTATTTGTACATGATTAAAAACACAACCTACTTCAATACTAAACAGCACTAACAATAAGTTGTACAGTGACAATCAAATAAAAGTTTTTGAAAATTAATTACATGTACAGTGGGTCTAAATAAAACTCATATAGCAAATATTTCAAAACTTGTATAAAAATTTAATTATTATTTGGTCGAATGATAATTCAATCATTTATTTATTCAACAATAACAGCTTTTTAAAGAAAATGAAAACAAAAAATTTTAGGTTTCTTAAAAGATAAAATTCCTATTAACTGATATTCCATTTAGTTTCAGCGCAAGTAATTAATTTTTTAACATGGAATAAACTATCTCATGTGTTTTTTGATATTAAATAAAATTCCAATATTTCAGAGTAATTTAGTTTATTACTTTTATTTACTCTGTATACATTTTATTATCAAAGTGAAAATTTTAAAATATTTCGACAGTTTTGGCTTAAAATGATTTATCCCTAACCCTCCTACTGAAAATAAGATATTTACTGGAGCTCAAACTTTTAAAGCCCTGCAACCCATGGTTTGTACGGAGTAGCCTTAGCCTTAATTACGAAGCCTACTGCGGATATGATTCATGTTTTGTTATTCTATTTTTAACCTGTATTATACAATTAGAACAAAGTTANTATATATATATATATATATATATATATATATATATATATATATATATATATATATATATATATATATATATATATATATATATATATATATATATATATATATATATATATATATATATATATATATATATATATATATATATATATATATATATATATATATATATATATATATATATATATATATATATATATATATATATATATATATATATATATATATATATATATATATATATATATATATATATATATATATATGTTCGTAAAAAAGAAACAAAATAAAAACGAAATATTGAAAGAAAAAAATTGTGTCACAAATTCTGTGTGGAGAACCAACAAAAAATATATTTTATGAATTGAATGTATCTATAGAATACTATGTTAAAATGAAGGAAAGAAAAAATGTCTGATCATATCATATCA
Organism: Pogonus chalceus; assembly: GCA_002278615.1. Taxonomy (NCBI): domain Eukaryota; kingdom Metazoa; phylum Arthropoda; class Insecta; order Coleoptera; family Carabidae; genus Pogonus; species Pogonus chalceus. The sequence continues at coordinate 61,761 of NEEE01004834.1, read as the reverse complement.
TTCATATAAAAACGAGTTCGTTCTGTGCTTAGCAACCAATTCTACAATATAATAATATATGTCACAAGCTTTTGATGTTTCCTATCAGCTATGAAAGCAAACTACGCTCCTTTTTAAATTGTTACAATATATGTTTGAACTCAATACAGTTCCCTGTTTAATAAATTTTTATCATATAAATTCTACGTACATTTTTCCAGTTCTTTATGTTATTAATAGATATATACATATAAGGAAATACAAAATACATACTTGATAAATAGAAAATTCAATTTTTACTTATTCATTATTATTTATTGATAACATTACCAGAAACTATATTATTTTCACTAAAATACATTCAATTAACATAAAATTATTTATTAATTTCAAGATATTTGATCATTAAGACTTATTTTACTAATTAGTAATTTATTTCAAGAAATATAGAATTTGGAAACATATAACTAGAGTTTATTATAAATAGTTTCCAATCAAATTGAAAAAATATACGTTGTATTGAAATAAAAATATCTTTTGACTTTAATTTCATATTGTAAAAATATTGTAAAATTATTTTAATTGCTTATACAAAGTGTCTCAAAAAGATCGGGGTATTTCCGAAGTTTGGAAACCTCTGGAACATCCCAATCACAAAATTTAATTGTTGAAGATGGTCTGTTGGTTTTACTTCTTGCACATGCTGAATTTTGTAAGGCTTAAGGTGCAAATTCTTCCTTATAATTTTTTGTAAAGACGATTTTAGAACGTTTAATTATTGACCCTTTTAGGACACCTGTATTAAGTAAGTTTACATGTTTGATCATTATTGAATATAATGATAAATCTATCTACAAATTGTTAATTAAGTTAAACTTTGAAAACAAATAAGATTCCTAGACTAAACATACTCGTAAAAACAAATAGTATTTAATTATTTTCAAAAAACTTATATAAGAAATGAAGCTCCAATAAACAAGAGGTCAAAGTAGTCTTAAAGAAAATAACAATTATCATTATTTAATTTATTTAAAAGATAAGAAAGAAAAATAATAAATCTAATCTTTTTCTTTTAACTCTAAAATAAAACAAAATAGAAGAATTTACTCTTAAAAATATTGAATAGGAAGATAAAAATGAAAAGAATAATAAAAAATGTGTGTAGTAGGTAGTCTAAAATGTGATTTAAGTGCAATTTCCTTGTAAAAAAGAAAATAACAGCAGATTAAAGCCAATTAACTTCATCAAACCACAAATGCCAGCATGAATGGTGTAGCATTAACACCACGGTAAACACACGTGGGTTTTGGGCGGGACCAGTCGCGCGGGAATCCTTTACCCCATGATGCGAAGGCGCAGTCTCCACTAAAGGGATGCCAACTTGCGTCCGCGCCTCGATGTAGTCGACGCACACCGACGGCCGCGAGTTAACGTCTCTGCATATCGCGCGAAACCGAAACACAAACACGACGTCCGCATTCCTGAGACTTGTCTCTAATTTTTATCGAAGATCAATTTTTCCTATCGTCTTCTATTCTCCATGAACTTTAGTGAAAATTTATTTATAAAAACTTTTTAAATTTATCCAAATATTTTAGTGATTTTTTTAATATAAAAAACTTTTTATTTTATACTTGTTAATTTTTATTATGTGATAATGAGGAATTTTTAATTTCTTTTGCTTCAAAAAATTGACGTAGTGTTGAGTAGAAAGTGTGTAACCAAATTTTTAATTGAGTTTCAACTTTAAAACTTACCTTATTAAGATGTAAAGGTGATGGTATCATCACTTTCAAATTGGTATAAAGTTTAATTAAATAAAACATTTTGCATTATCATGTTTCTTGAATATTTAATAATGAATTTTTAATGTTTGTTTAAGAATGATGTGTCTATTTGTGGTTGCCCTAAATCAAGTTACGTATTGTCGAAATTTTGCTGTCATCGCGTGTTTGTAAATGTAAATATATAGCCTTGGGCAAAATTATTGTAGTTCTCTGAATTCCATTTAAATACTTTAAAATTGGCTGTTACTAAGAACAGCTTTTTAATAAATTTTCTTCCTCATTATAATCATGTAATAAATGTTACAAGTATGAAAAAATCGTATATGTTCTAAAGACATTCGTGTTAAAAAATAAAATGTAATTTTAATTCATTAAAATAGTAAAAGTAAAAAGTACATATCTAGAAATAACATACCAATAAAATGTCCATATCAAATATACTTATTCTACTGGTAATAACCAGTAATCAAGCAGTGATTGGAAGACGTCACCGTTATCATCATTTCAATCAGCTCCATCGTAACCATCACGCAAGTTCATACCTACCTTTCGATTTTAATTTACATCGGACTCACGATTTTCCAATTGAATTGCACGATTTCGAACAACTGACCGATGAAGGTATAATTCCTGACAGCGAAACATATCTCGATATTTTAGAAGAGGAGTTAAAACAAGAAACATTACAACAACCCAAACATAAAATACGACATCATCCAAAGCACCCATCAGATGGTGTTATTCCGTATGGATATTTACCTGAAATACACTGGCCTGTGAAGAAAGAGGCCGAGGTGGATGGAGACTTGGTGCTTGGAGGTTTGATGATGGTCCATGAGAGGGAGGATTCGATCACGTGTGGACCTATAATGCCCCAAGGTGGAATACAAGCTCTGGAAGCTATGTTATATACCTTGGATAGGATCAACCAAGATCAGAATCTACTTCCGAATATTTCCTTGGGGGCGCATATCTTGGACGATTGCGATAAGGATACCTACGGATTGGAGATGGCTGTCGATTTCATTAAAGGTAAAATTATTAGCAAAGTAATTGAATTTCTTATACATTTGTTTATTTTTATGTACGTGAACTTACAACATTACATGCACTTGATCTATCCTCAGGGACACATTAAAAATATCTCATTATTTTTTATTTCACAATATATATTTTTATTATATTTTAATCAATAGTTTTATAAACATTACATTAACTTAAATATATCAAACATAAATCATTGAACTGAAAATTTAATTTCATTAAATAATATCAATTCTCTTATTACAAATTTTAAAATATCAAAACTTATACTAATAATATAAAAATATAATAAAAAATAAACAGTCAATTTAAATCCAAAGTGCTTAAAAAATAATATAAATATTTTATTAGTTATTTCAATTTAACAAATAAAATAAATAATGGATTAAAAATAATTACAAACAAAATCCATAGATTTCAATACAGAACGTAAATCAGTGTGTTTTTATATGAAATATTAATTAATTTAACAATGGAATTTTATTGTAAAATAAATGATAAATAATTAAATAATTTAATACATGTATTAAAATTAAAATTATTTGTAGTAGTTCGACCTTCATATGAATTATTTAAAATCAAAATAATATTTATTTGTATTGCTTGTTATAAAAACAAATATTTATCTCTAATAATGTATAAATTTTTATTTATAATTTAAAAAATATAAGGTAGAAGTGATATGGTTTAAAATGAATGTGACTTATTTAAACAATAAACTTCAAATTATGAGCTCAACTAGAATGTATACCACCTCTACTACTAAATGTCCTTTAAAACAATTTTAGAAAGTAATGTTGTTAACAGAGTTTTATGCAATAAAAAAACCAGTTGCTACTAGCCTTTACTATGGTAAAACAATTGAAATAATAAGTATTTAAAATAAAATGAAAATTTGAAAACAATACAAGAAAATAAAACAATTAGATTATTGAATAAAGATTGATTGATTTTATGTTATACTAGATTTCTGAGAAATTGAAAACAAACAAATTTAAGAATATTATTAATAGAATCAGCTATTGGTTTTGAAACCACGTGTAGAAAATATAATAATTAATATATAATATTTGGCTCAAATTAATAATAAAGCATCTTTATTGCAACTTTGGTGATTAGGCTGAAATTGTAATAAAATAAAGTTATTATTAATTTGTAAAACAAATCTTGTGCTAATTATTAATTATAAAATTTTAAATATTTCTTTCATTTATTAAGCAATTTTATACAACTTGTCAGGATCATACATCTTAAGGGAAGGTTCTTATTTCAAAATTTCAAAAAATCATTTTTTTATTGCATATTTTGAAAGTTTGATTCATGAAGAATATTTGAGCAAAAGAATATTTCGATCCGACATTTATTTACGGAGCTATAACGACTCGAGCAAGCCCATTCATATTGCGCGCGAGGAAAAAAAAAAACTTCAAACGCGTTTTTCTCGAAACTATGTTTTTTTTACGCCAAACATAGCGTTTCAACGGTTTATTCAATTGAAGTTTAGCTAAATTTCGTTGATAAAAGACCTCAAACCCCAAACTTTATGTATATTTGAGCACGAGAAACAAGAACCTCCCCTTAATAAAAAAAGATAAATTTTGAACTAACATTTTATCGAAATGAAATATTACGATTAAATATCAAAGTCCGGAGTTACTTATTTATATCACTACTATAAATAATGAAATAATTTTTCAATTTATTATAACATTTTTCAAAGCTGTAAAAGCTTTCTTTTTATGAGAAACTAATATAATATATGTATATTCTATAAAATGGTTGTAAAAATGAAAATAAATAACAGTACTTTATCAATATCACACGCAGGTATAGAAAAATAGATATATTGATTTATCGTTATTAATGGGTGTGAGAAGCAAATTAGCGTTTACCATTTCCGATAAATCAAATATATACTTACAAATACCTTGAAGCAATCGTTGCTAAAGACTAATTTTCCTTACTAAATGCAAATAACCGAAAAACGAAAATTAAAATGATTTATAATTGGTTTCAGAATGCGCAACCACAACAAAAATATTTTCCAGAATCCTAATAACTAATCACCATTAAAATATCATCATGAAATACGGCCTTAATTAAAAGTAATTGATGTATCTGGGGTTGTGTAAAATTAATTAAAAATTTCTTACCAGTTGCAATTGCCATAAAACATTGTGAATCTAAATGTAGTTTCATTATGAATTCATCATTATATTCATCGTTCAAATTTAACATTTCTCTTTAAAAGCGTTTTTTAATTAAATGCGTTTTAGTTATTTTTATAACCTCTCAACATAAAAAAAATTATATAAATATTTGCAAACAATTTATTTTAATCAAAATATTCTCGACACAAAAATCTGTCATTTTAAAATGTTTGAAGTTCACCACGATAAAATTAAAAGTCAATTTATCATCAAATTAAAATTCAAACTATGAATAATGAACTAGAATTTGAATATTTAAATTTTGGCTTTTACTAACACATTCAAGTATGCTTATAAAAAAAATAATTTAAATCAGAAGAATTGCATTTTAATGCCATTTATGTAATTATAACTTGAGCGTAAATTAAAATAATTGTGGTTATTAACAGATTAAAAATTTTAATTTCAATAAAATACTGGAATAATTTTCAAAGAATTCTTTTGTTATTTTTTTAACTTTGAACGTAATTACTGTCACAAAAAAAGACTTATTCTTTTTGGTTATTAACATTTTTTAATTATAAAAATATTTTTAATTTTACAAATTCTTATAATAAAAATAAAATACTGATATGTTTTACATGTTATTACAAGTTTCTAGCATATAAACCTTTTATTGAAACAAAGCAATATGATTTCTTAAAAACAGAAAAATATTTTAATGTTTTTCTAAATAAATATAATGTAATAAAATGTATAGAAAAAGAAAACAAATAATTAAATGTGAGAAAAACAAAACATACACCGAGAACACGGAAGAAATATGAATACAAATTGTTATTCGTGTTTCAAAGTTATTCTTTCTTCAGCATATTTTTCATATGTTTGGTAACAATTTTGTAAGGTTGGTCGATAAACGTTTCCTAAACAAAGTTTTTGTTCAAATATTAGCTTAAACATAACCTTACACTTAGTGACACATTACACTGAATACACAAAAACACATCTAACATATCATCAATGTAAGTGTTTCACCCTAAAACCACCAATCCAACTTTTGTTTCCAAAATATCAAATGTATGCTTGAATCTTTGCAACAAAAAAGCCATTTATAGCATTATTTTATCTTTATATTTAACAAGTTCTCAGGAAATGTTAGACTAAGTGCAATAAATAATATAAAACTAATAGCTACTTATAAAAATGACCGGTTTTAACGTTCTACAGAACTAAAGAAAACTCTTGTCATACTTTATATTTTATTGTCGCACTTGTCTAACTACGACATATTTATTTATCGTGCTTTGAGTTTAAAAGCATTTAAGAATAGAATGCAAAATCTAATTAAACTGTAATTAAAAAGTAAATCAATTTTATTTAACAACATTTTCCAATATAAGAACAAAATATTTTTAATGGTTTTGTTTCAATAGTTAATTACGGAACAATACAATTCACGGAAAAAGGCAATCTTATTATTTATAACATCACTTTTTTATATAAATGATTTTGTTAGTTTGTTTAATTATTTATATTTAATTAAAAAACATTGTAAATGTTTCGAAAAATAACAAAGTTTATTTATATGTTTTAAAAATATATACATATGTGTTTTTTTTTAAATATCCATTTAAAATAATCCTTTTTTTATTTTGATTTACTTTTTTAGCCTCGCATAATATTGAGATCTAAACCATTAGCTCTTTATACTTTTGTTGTAATCATTATTTAAATTTAGAATACAGGATCTTAAATTAAAATGTTTGGGTTGATAATTGTTTAAATAAATGCTGAAAGTAACAATAAAATAACTTATATTACTTCAATTTATAGAAATTAATGTTGATTCTTGGTAAAACATGTTGATATGTACAATACTGAAGATTAATAGGTATCTTTATTACATTATTCTAACTTATTTAACATTTCTATTTGAAATGTGTTACTTGTTATAGAAATAAATTAAGCAGTGCTTTAAATAATGATAAAAAACATTAAATATTTTAACTTTAAAAATCTTTATTTAATTTTTTTATTCTATCCTTCAAATTAAACAAAATAAAATGCAGATTTACAATCGAGAGTTGATTACTTACATAATTGCTACCACGAAATTCAGTAACTTGAGTAAAACATAACTTTCTTTTTTCTTTATTAATATTTTATTTAAAAAATAAAACTACTTTTTTGAAGTTGATGGTAATAAAACAATTACTGGTGTAATTTTTAATAAAATTTTTTATGAACTTTATTTATTTTTATTTAGTTTTTATTAAAACCTTAATAATATTTTTAAGGTCATTTAGAACGCGTTACCATTTAACTCTCAAGTATTTTAATGTATGAAATAAGTATTATTAAAGTAAATTTTATAAAATTTTAATGTAATATACACTTCAAAATATTTATTTTTTAAAAAAACTTCAAATTTAATTCTATTAAAAAACACACAAACATTATTGATTTGGCAAGAAAGCATTCTTTGTAATGTTTTGCTTTCATTCAAGATTGAAAACAATCATTTAATTTTTTTAATCTTTTTTTTTATATTTTGGGTTTAAGGCCTTCAGTATTTATTGGCTATTAGAACTGTTTTTTAGATTCTGAGTTAAATTTTGTGTAAGTATTTAATATCTTTGAGGTAGTTTAGTGCATTCTGAATCTTTTCAAATGGTTTATAAAATGGAAGTAAAATTTAGCTTCAGGTCTCTGGGGGCGTGAATTATCTTTGAAATCTTAAATGGTAACCCCCATTTTATTACAAACATCGACAGGGCATAAAAAATGAACTGCGGTATATTTTATTTTTTCTGTTTTTTTCATTTTGTTACAAATTCCGCTAAAAAGGATAAAATTATTCTTTTCATATATCTTTTTGAAAAATTCTTGCAAGTTGATTCTTAAATAAAAATTTTATCTGTATCTTTTCTTCACAACTTTATTATTTAAATATTAGATGTACATTTCAATCACAAGGTGATCATCATCAGTAATACAT
>NEEE01004834.1:16296-48188 GCA_002278615.1 Pogonus chalceus | reverse complement strand
TGTTCTTAACTAACTAACTTAGCCAAATATTTTTCCTTATATAGTTGACCCGAGTTACTCTGGTGTCTTCCAGTATTTTCGGTTGTTTTCTGGTACTTTCGATTGCCTTCTGTCGTACGTGAACTTCTGAGTATTCAAACAAACACATGTTGTTTATCGTTCGCAACAAGGCCAGGCACCAGTGGCGGCGCTTCCGTTACTATATTTTACACTATTATTTTATTATTACCATATCTATTATATAAAAAGAAATTATAATGAATATATAACTAATAACTTTATTCATGTATATTTTACAAATTGAAATTTATCGTATAATAAAGTAAATTTATACTAAATTATACATATATTAAATGTTATGAAAATTATGTTAAGTTGTAGATAATAAAAACAAGGTTTTTGATTAACAATCTGTTTTTGACAGAAATGCTAAAAATATGTTAAGTTTAGTGTTCATTTGTCTAAGGAATATGTTTTTTTTTTTTAATTCGATATATAATTTAATATAAAATTATTTTCTTAAAAACTGTTTTAAAATAATCAATATCAAAAAACAAGAAGTTTTTTCGCACGAATTGCAGGTATATAATAGTTTTAATTGCCGTAAAGGTTAAAGTTGATCAATATATAAAAGCATTGCGTGATGCATTTGTCTCGAAACTCAAAATGAAAAAATTGAAACCCTTTCAACATTTTATATACCTTTATACTCGATCGTAATAATACACATAAAACCTTTCAACGGCTTTAAATTTTAGAACAAGAAAATTGCATATTCCTTCACTGCAACTATAAAACTATGTCCGTAAATCCGCAAAAAGTAACAACTATACTCAACTTCATCGAATATGTCAGTTTTATACTTGAAATTTACTATTATTGGTCTTATAATTCTTTCTTACAATTTTATTACAACTATAAAAACTTTAGAAATTTTCTGCTATTATATTTCTGTAATTATATACTTGTTTGCTTTATTAAATATCAACTGCAATGTTGTAAACTCAATAAAATTACTTAATATATTATGAAAACTTTTAAGTATAACTTAAACTTTCCATGTGTAAATGTTAACAAAGATAAAAAAAACTGGATATGATGTAACGTATAATTGTCTCATTCAGATTTATAAAAAACTTATATTAACTGAAACCAATCGTTGTAGCGTTGTAGTAAGAAACCAATCGACTTTGTTTGTTATATTGAATTTGATTTGAGCTTTAATTTTTGAGAGCTTCAAATGAGATCGCATGAATGGAGAACGTGTACAGATAGATACGTGTAGTAGAGAGATAATAAACGAATAAACACAGATATATTTCGAATATATATTTTTAATTAAAATATAGTCTATATTGTTTACAGTTATTATAAATAGTATTGCAGAGTATTACAAATAATATTTGTATATAGTATCTATTTCACAGAATATTATGTATCAATTTTCCTTGGATTAGAAAGACATTTTCTTTGCTTTGATGTGGATGGCTTATTGGCTTTATTTCCTCAACTTGTTCGTCAAGTATTTTTAATATTATTTTCTTTAGATTATGTGGCAAAATAATTTAATATGAAACAAATGCAAAAATAAAGTAAGAGTTTATATTTGCCACAAAATACTGCGAAAAGTTTTCATCGAGATGTTTAAGTGATGAAATCTATAAAAACAATCACCTCTGAAATATTTATTTCCTTACCTCTTTACTTATTTTTGTTTTACAAGAATATAAATTATTACTACAGTACTTAACAACAAATCAAATTCTTACGAAGTAATTAAAAAAAAAAGTTAATTAGTTCTTGAGAAAACAAAGTGTTGAATAAATTTGTAATCTTAGTTTTTCTTACAATGAAATTTTAAATTTGTAAAGTTAGTTTACTATGTATCCACAAGTTATTTCTACGATTAAAAAAATATTTAAGTTCCTTACAAAATATCTTTTAAAAAATACTAATAGTCTAGTAATGTTTCCAAAACCCTTTACAGTGTTACAAAATGGAAAAACTTGAGTTTATAATTATTGCATTTCGATATCATAGGTAAAAATTTTTCCTGACCAATTTTTGTTGTTGTACAGCTATGGAAGTGCATTACAAAAGGGAATTATTTTATGATAACGGTATCTCTACTAGCACCATCCATAATTACAGAAAAAAAGCTAATGGAATTAGAAGAACAATTAACATGGTACCCTTTTAAAATTAAAAATAATCATGAGATATTACATTTCAGAAATAAAATATAAGTAAATTTAAAATTTTTATTTGTTTTAAACCATTTTGAAGAATCATTCTTAATAAAGTAAAAGATTTAATGCTTCATATTTTATATCTTATAATTTGTAAATTTATATCCAAAATAATTTATAGAAAACTACGATTTCTATTTATCAAAAACGTATACAGCTATTTAAATTTATTTTTATCATCGACAATTATTTATTATAATGTATAATAAGCAGCTTAATAGTGCTTTGAAGAAAAAAATAAAACAAGCAACAAAATCTGAAATAAAGTAACGCTTCTATATGCAACAAGATTCAAGTTATAAATATTGTAAATAGACATACAATAGGGTTGACACCATATGCAAGTATATACACGGTACTTGCATAAAATAACATGTGATATCATTGTTAGCTAAGTAGGATACAATTCCTTGTATTCACTGTTAAATACGATTAAATATTGAAACGTTGTAACATGGAAAAGGAATAAACAAGGAACGTCCATTGTGAATTGTAGATAAGAAAGTTTAAGTGCATATAATACCATAGCTATTATATACTATGTTGACAAAATGGATATTTATGTGTAAAAAGTATCATAAAAATAAAATCATACTGTAACACATGAAATTTATATCAGAAAATTCCATCAGTAAAAATCAATTCGGAAGGATGTGCGAATATCTACCATTAAATATTATACGGGTATAAAAAACTCATCAATATCTTTACATAAAATCCCAAAAACTTGAATGAAAAAAATTCGCAGCTGACAATATAAAAACTCAATATTTACTTACATACACGTCAATAAATAACAGAGCGCTTAAATCGAAAATCGATGGCGAATAAATTTAATATACATCTCCATTTCAATCAATTTATTCACATCTCTACATGAGAGCTCAACGCACTGAACACATGCATACTTTTGCGGTTACAGCCCTTCCCACAACATACATATGTACATATATTGCTTTTAATTGAATTTTTCATAGCAGATAATTCATGCTTCATTATAAGTGAATGCTTTTTTTACACGCTTCGTTTCCCTGATCAATCTAAATCGGAAACGATATTTACCAATTTTCTATATGTACCACTTTCATGATCTAATTTCGCTCATTTCTACCCATTAGTTATCTATGTTCATATTTATAATATTGCAAAAAAGATCATGTTACTATTTAATATAATTATTAATTTCTTCCTTTATTACATTTCCTTGTATTTGAGTTATAGCCCAGAATCACGCCGCATGCCAGTTGATTCACGTTGAAACCTGATAATATTTTAGAAATTTATAACCCTTCTTTGTATATAAATAAGTTTAATAATTACGAAAAGCATTTTTAATCAATAAAGTTATATTTCGATAACATAACTTGTAACAAATATTGTAAATAATAATCAATAAAATATACAGTGGATAGCAAAAGTATTCGTACTCTCTATACTGAAGAACTAAAACAGTCTTAGAAACTATAATGTTGCTTTTAAATATTTTTTAAATTGAATCTGTAGAATTTTCAAAAAATTCAATTGATGTACTAACTTTATTTATTAAAATATGATACTATTCATAATTTTTATTTTCAATTTATAGTTTCTATGACTGTTTTAGTTTTTCAGTATAGAGAGTACGCATACTTTTGTTATCCACTGTATACATACTTACTCTGATTATATTAAAAACGGGTATTACCTAAAATTTGGAAAAAAACACTAAGACTTCTAAACGGCTAAATGAATATTAACAAGAAATAATTAAGAGGTGCAGATCTTAATTTAAACAATTTATTTTTTAATAATTTAGCTTTAAAGACCATTACGGTAGTAATAGACTCATTCACAAAATATTTATTTAAAAAATTCTTTTATTTATGTTGAGAATAATAATTTTTTTTTGACGTTAAGTGTGAGATTGACTTCTGTTATTTTTGAATTAATGCTAAATTTTAATTTTGTTGTTCCGATTTTAAAAATATAACACTAATTAACCCTTTAAGCAGTTCAAAATATAAAACAAATAATATAAATATGGCATTAATTTAGGGTATTTAAACTACAAGTACAAGAACAAATTGTCGGCCTGTCAATGTGAGCTTCTGTGTATGTAAAAATCTTTTGGATTTGTCATTTTAGTTTGACTTTGATAAACTTTATAGCAATTAAAATATTAGAAGCTCTGGATACTTGAATATTTTGAAATATACTAGTATGCTTAAATGGGAATTTTGTTATATAAGTAAATTTGCTAATTTTGTTATTATCTGAATCTATAAGTGTGGTAGTATTTTTCAAAAATTATTTAGATTTATATGTAGAGAGTAATTTACCGTTAATATTAACAATTTATTTGAGCTATGCTTTTAATAACTAGCAAAAATGCTAAGTCTTAAAACCTCAGTTTTATAATTAAACAAAATATTATATATTTATTTTTATACAATTTTTTTATTGTTCGTAGTGCTATAAACATTTCATAAAACAACTGCAGCAGCATAAAATTTGAATAATTATTTTCAATAAAATTAAACTTCGAAGAAGACCACTTGGATTCAATAATTCTTAAGTTAATATTTTAACAAGTTTAAATTAGGAATAGACAAAATATGTAAGTTCTTAAATTAGATTCAAAGTATCTTTTATATATTGAATAAATTATTATTAAATGAGTTTAAGGAAGTAAGAAACTTTACTTAATTAATTATTGGATTTCCGATAGAAAAGTATTTGAAATAAGTAAACTTTACAAGATAGATATAAAGAAAAGGATTTATTTAAATCTTGGTTATATACATATTTTGCAACATCTATCGTAGTTAGCCGTTGCTTTCATTTGTTTAAAGTTTGAAAAATAATGAATAGAATTTATTTTAAAACAAATTTTTAACCAGATATGAATTCAAACAACTTTCTGACATTATTATTAATTTCATTTAAAATTTAAATAATGCATTTATATTTAAATAAAATAAAATATTGTCACGGATTTGAAACAATTTAATGGAATAAATTCCATGATTTTACTTTAAAAATAAATTTAACCTTTAAACTGTCGCATAGCACATTTTCTGACATAAAATCACTGATTGTCATATGTATTTTCCATCTCTGGTAGCCTGTCATAAGTTATTCATGCAAACAAGTAACTATTTTTGAGCCTTACCAGTTTTATTTTAGGTACAATGTAGGCGTTGAATAAATTAAGCGCGCCTGTCGTTGAAAAAAGCTTATTTTTGAAATAATTTTTGATTTTATAATTTAGATATAAATAAGATTTTTGCCACCAAACAGTTTTTTTTATCCAAAAATAATGTGTTTATATATAATTAAACTTAAAATGAATAGTAACAATAGACATGATAAATATATTGTATTTTTTATTATTTGATCTTACCAAACTTTGATTTTATTTTAAAAGTAATTACAATTTTGTGTGTACCAATAATATTCTAATTCAAAGATAATGTGTCTTAGTCTTATTGATTAGTTCTCTAAATCCCCGTTTAAAGATTAATATAACTTATATGAGTATGAAAAAAATAGATTTATTAGAATATTTGACGACTATGTAAATAATTCTTAATTTTTTTATATTTTAAATGGGTGTTCTTAGGAGGTAACAATTATTTTATATATGAAGTTTAGATTATACACTTAAAATATGTACCTTTATATTCACATGGGACCTAATTACTATCTGAATATATTTATAAGTATTCAAGCTTGAAAATTACAGCTCAGATAAGCTTAATAACCTGTCGTCTACTCTTTGCTGTTCTAAGCATTTATTATTCAAATTTATATCTTCTTTAATAATTTATTAACTAGTTTATTTTATATTTTAAATAATTAATAGTTTTAAAAGGAAACGTTTTGTTATAACATGTAAAATAATTAGACATGTTTTAATATTTTCTTATTTGAAGGATGTATTAAATAAATGAATTTATTAAAGAGAAATATTAACCTAATAATGAACATTCGTCTTTCTATCCTGTAATAAATTGCATGCTCCAGTTTCGGGGATGGATAACAGCAACGAGTGTGGAGCACATATACGATATGTCGCATATTCCGGAAATCGGAAGTGGCTGAGCACATCTCGTCTACCACCGGATATTCAATTTCTCGGCGTAGCGATCCACACGTGCGAGTTAACACGAAAGGGTGTCTGTAATCGCACGTGATTAGAATTTGTCGACGTGACAATATTGCATCTACTTTTGACACAATACCACCTAATAAACTTTGATCTATCTATGATTCAATATTGTAATCGTGACAATCATGTATTGTTTCGTTTGATGAAATACACATCACCACAATTTAAATGAACACTAACTATAATTGTTACAATGGTTCAGCCTTGTAACATGTAAATTACTACTGTTTTGAGTTCTGTTTGTTTTTCTGAAAAGTACATAAATAAACAAAGGTCTGTATTCAATTGAAAATACTCATTAATTTTATTAGTAAACATCATTTTTTTATTAACAGTTTTATAAATTACAAAATAAAATATAGATTTTTTTTTGTAAATCATATTTTATGCATAGCTTTCGACTCACTCAGAGATACAAAACTGAATCTCGCTTGAAATTATTGAAAAACCAACACACGTCGCTAACTTAAGTAACGAATCTGAAAAAGGAATTAATTTATTATTACAATATAAAAAAAAATCAAATACAAAGAATTTATAATGCTTTAAAAATAAGAGAAGCTATTCAAATCCAGAAAGATCTAATCAGTTAATTTGATAAGGGTTCATTGCACTGAAATATTTTTTATACGTAGTTTAAGGTTAGAACCAAACTAAAATTGTTTGGAAGAATCTTGAAAAGCAGAGTTGATATAAATTCTAGTAGAACTTAGAATAAGAAGCAAGCTGCTCTTCATATTAAATATACAGTCCAGTAAAATGCGCAAAGAAAGGGCCAACCGTGCATTTTGGAAAGGCAGAAATTTTATTTTTTATCATATAAAAGACTTTCTCAAAAGCTTAAGTTTGAGTTTTCAGGGTCGGGGACGATGCCTATTTGGCACAATTTTGAAAATCTTTTTACTGGACTTCAAATTATGAACTAGAAATTATGCCACCTCTGCTTTTCAAGGTCAAGAACTAAATTTTAGAAAGTAGTTTTGTGGATAGAGTTTTAACGAGTGAAAGAAGAATATAAAAAAATGACGTTATTTTCTATATTGTTCTCATATTCTTAAATATTTATTAAAATCATATTTAAAATTTTAACAATTTATTATTTACCTTTATTGTGTTTATAATAAAATATGAAATAAGATAAATTATTGAGGATAAAAACATAAATAAAAACAAAATGTGTTTTTATTTTTTACCTTATTTTTCGGACTATAAGACGCACTTTTTATAAAGAAAAATGGACTTAAATTTTGGGTGCGTCTTATGGTCCGACGATAACATTTAAATATGTTTTTCAATAAACCGTCTCTAAATTTAAGGTACGTCTTAATTTGAAAAATACGCTACTTTAAATAAGAAAAGTTATATTTACATAAAAAAGAATATGAAATAACAATTTAAAAAGAATTTTGAAAATTAGTTAGAAAAAAAGGAAAGTAACATTAAAATATATTTTTCTAAAAATCATCTTCTAAATTTGAGGAGCATTTTATCGTCTTATTTAAATTTTGAAAACTACAGTCACAGTAAAGAAAAACCAGTAGCGACACTCTTTTTTCTATCCTTCTCTCACTTAACAAATCAAATGGTTTAACATCACTCTCTAAAAATATCGTTTGAATGACCTCGAGTTGGTTGTTGGTTGTGATCTCCTGATTTTTTTTAGTGTAGTTGGATATTCTATACAGAAATTTTAGGCGGAGTTTCATTAGTTTCAATTTTATTGTGATATTTAGTAGATGTCACTTTGTTATATTCACCAAAACACTGAATAAGAGCTGCGCGGATATCGCTGGTACAAGTAGCTGTTACACTGTTTTAATATAAAGTTAAATACTTTACTATACACCGTCACAACCAACTACGACTCATGGTCATTGAAACTGAATTCCAAGTGTCGCAGGCCTGGCTACAGTCACATAATAAAATATTAATTTTTAATCCAATTAAGAAATTTCATAGTTTTCAAAAGTTTAAATTAATTTGACCTTCAGTATTATATTCTTTATTAAAGAAATATTTCTATAGATGTCGTCAGTACTGCTACGTAAGTCTTCAAATCAAAACATATTGATTATTAATTTTTATTTTCTTCAGTTGACAATTTGATAGTATGAGAGGTGCATCATAGAAAATAACATAGTCAAGTGAAAATAAAAACTAATTTAAATTTTAATTTAGTGCTCAGTTAATATTATAATTATAAGATATAACTTATAAAAAATTTAAATATATTGTTCAGCTTTTATAGAAGCTTTAGCTCGTGAAATATTTAAATTAAAATTCCATTATCAAAGGTATCCCACATTTAAGGTAGGTTTCTTTTATATTCTGAATATCTTTTAAAATATATTAAAATTACAAATTTACTGGACAACGTATTTCAAAAAGATTTGTAACCGTAATATTTAAATATTATGTTAAAATTAATATTTCAGAGTCATTCATATGCGTGCATATGTATGTATATTTTATAATTTTTTTGATTTATTTATTGTATTAACAATTGAATACTTCAAAAACAAATATTTAATAAATAATATTTATGAATATTTACAACAAATTTCGTGATTTTAATTAGAAATATTTATAGTTTATTCGTGTTGTTTTGATTTATTGAAACATGTGTTGATTTCAATTATTTATTTACATGTTTTTGTTTTCGATTTGAATTTATAAAATGACCAATATTTATATTTTATATTTTAATTGAATTGAAAGAATTTGCAGTAAAATATTTTGGAATTGAATGTGAAATGTCTTTGATAGCAATGTCCGCAGTTGTTTGTAAATTAATTTTTTTCCAGAAATTTGTTCAGGCTTTCTTTGATCACAATTTAATACTTGTTTCAAATGAGTGAAAATATGTCACTAACACGCTCGTTTCTACCATTTCAATTGAATAGTGACTGCTTTTTAATCAATATTCAAGTTTCTTTATCTATGTATGTATATGTCATGGCGTTCACTTCGATTTGATATAGTTTCCAATTTAATCAAAATTAAAAATAACTTTTATACTATTAGGAAAAATGAAATTGAAAAATTATTATCAATATGGTAATAATATCTTGTAAATAATTTACCTAGGGACATATAAATTCTCTTCATAGGTATTCCATCAATGTCATAAAACTAACGTGTAATAATATGACGTTGTAGGTGTATACCGTAACCTAGTAACACGTAATTATACACATTAGTTATCTTACTAGAGAACTACAACTAGATAATTATATCAAGTTATTAATTATACTGTCAAATATTTCGTTAAACTGTTCTCATTTTATGTAATTATGTTGGTTGCACTGCAATGTTTATACATATCTCTAATACTATATAAGTTTTGATTAGTATCAGAGAATATGTATAACCTAAATCCGGTTTAAACTAAATTTCTCTCCCACTTAATCCCTCTCTGATTATAAATTATATTATAATATAGTGTAACAGTAGTAATAATAATGAATTTTACGCCAATCCGTTTATATTTATTTTAATTTTGCATTTCATGTTTTGTCATTTTGATAATTCATTGAATGATACGTTATCCTATTGTTTGAAATATTCTGATTTTAAATAAACAAATTTGAAATGTTATATTTTTGGATGCCATAATTATAATCATATTTTCTATAGCAGTGCATTTTCTTTTATCTTTCATTCATTCATAAAATCTATTTCCAACATTATTTTCCAATGTTTGGTTTGAAAAACAGCTAAACTGAAAACTAGAGGTGTATATTTCCATAGCTTGTTTCGCTATTTGAAGGAAATATATTGTAACTTTACATTGTACTTTAATTCTAAATAATATTTTAATTTGTTTGTAATGAAAATATCACTTGATTACCATTTTGAGTTCATTTCATTATAGTAGAAAATTTTAAACGTGTATTTTAATTTTAGTTGAGTATAATTCCTACTCTTATAATAAGATGTTTATTTTAAAGAATGACTATGCTAAAAAAGGATAATATTGAAACTTTTTCTATCCTCCACACGCCAAAGCTCTGCTCATATCATTTTTTAATATTTTGATTGGAAAAACTTTAAATAATTTGGTTTAGTTATAATTTCTATACATATCAAATACAATGACATTGCTTATTACGAGAAATTGATTTAAACTACATAAAAAATTTAAGAGATATTGTTAAAAGTGAGGATTCTTTTATTGTTTCTGCTGAATGCAAGCTTTCATTACTGGTGATTTTACTCTGAGGTAATGTGAAATTTATAATTTGGAATTTCTTAAATATAAAGCTCTAGTTTTAATCGATGGACCATAGCATACTTCGAAATTTAATATTATCGTATTAATAAGATTGTAGTCGTCGCCATGAAACAATGATAACGAATAATCATTGTACGTTTACGTGGTTCGACCCTGCGATCTAAAAAATTTTAGGTGTTTCGAAAAAACCGTTGTTGTTATATACACAAACGCTTTGAAAATGTTACCAATGTAAACAAAACCTACATACACTGTACACATAATTTTTCGAATAAAGTTGCGAAGTACTTAATATTATTGAGAAGTATGTCTATTTAGCGTTATGAAGATAAAGAAGATAATAACGTATGTCGAAGTAAAATATCTACTTATTATTTACATTGATTCGTGGCGACGACTATATAATACTACTGCAAAATTTTTACCGATACAATTTCGTTTTAAAAAACCTTAATAATTATAATTAAAATACTAGAAGAAATAATATGAAAATCAAAGAAGGAACCGGAAATAGTTTTTAAAAATCTCAAATTAATATACTTACACTATGTTAAACAAAATATTGAAAAGTAAAATATATATATACCTGATAATTTTAGATTTTTTTATTAATCTATCTTATTTTCTTAAAGTATGATTTAAAATTAACCAAATAAATTAATCAATAAGGTTATTTTAAGTTTTCATTTAAAACTTTTTTAGCACTGATATATAGACAATTGATTTTTCCTACCACTTTTAGTGTCCCCATGGTCCGTAAATATAAATGCTTTTTACTGTATATATCCTATATGCAAGCTTAAATGCATTCAAATTATCTTTGTTAAATATTAAGATTATAAAGTTTTTATTAGTTTAAACTCTTAGGTTCATTTAAAAAAAGAAATAAACAAAAAACAAAACAACCTTATGATATGGAAAATATCCTCGTCAACATTTTTCTCTCTCTCTCTCTGCATAAGGAATCAAATCACATGGCAATTAAGCTGAAACGGGAATAGTAGGGCTAGCAAAGATATAGCAATTGAAAAAGATTGATACGCGAAAATTGCGAAATACGCAAATACCAGCAAATGATGCACACAGAAAACTCAGATTGCCCGGTCAGACAGTTAAAACAATTGATCTTTTGTTTGATGATACATGAATTTCTTTGCGATGAAATAATTAAATAATTTACGTATCAGATTTTATTTATCAATTTTATTAAATATAAATTTATAATATAAAAAGCAAAACTATTTTATTACAATTAGAAATTAAAATGAATTTTCTGTATGTACAACTGTGAGGTATTATTATGCTCTAGTGTTTAATAAGTTTGAATTACCTTATAACGTATAACCACAAAGTGACAACATTTAGTAGCTATTTTTAAATATTAAAATAAACATTTATCAAACTTTATTTAGCAGAATTTGTAAAACAAGCGTTTACATTGCAACATGTTTGAAATGGCTATTCTGCTTCCGTAGAATCATAACACTCGCCAACGACTTTCCGCTCAAGCTGAATTATTCCTCATTCCTAACTTATTATTATTCATGTAAAATGCATTCGATTTACGTCATTAAAGTACTTTTTTTTACATTTATCTTTAAATTATAATGTAATTAAATATATATTTTTTAATTTTAACTTACGTACAATAAATATAATTTTCTTTTTTATAACGATTGTTATAATAATAGATATTTTCTCAAAAAGTCCAATGCATAATTTCATTGATTCGATGCTATGAAGATCACAGCCTTTAATTAATGGTTGATTACATACACAAGTTGGACAAGTACTCGAATTACAATCAGTGTAAAATATGTACCTGGTTGGTAACAGGGTAATCAATTACTATAATCAACAGCAAACGATGGCAATTCCTGATTCTGGAACTGATTAAAATTCCTAACGTTCAGATTTAGGCTCGATCGCTCTTAACGAGATCAAATATTCTACTCGTTCCGATACGCGCAATTATCTAATAGCAAATAAGTATGTTTTTACGTCAACTGTAAGTGATAAATACAATTATGTTCAACAAAAATAAAACGAATCAAGAAGATAAATATAACATGTCAACCGGATATGCATAAAACTTCTTTATTAAGCTTTAAATTCATAATATATAGCAACACTTTTTACTCATTTGTCATTCTTTATTTATGCACTTTGGACGCAAAAACGGTTTTAAAAATTACGGTCATTTATATTCGCGAATTTTTTAGTTTTTTTTTACGTAATTTACACGTACAAAAATCAGTTTTAACTTGTTAATTATTATTTTGAAATAAATCATTTCGTTTAAATTATTTGTCGTTATTAATTTATGTCATATTTTCATAAATCTAATCTGCTTTGTATTCAATCTATAATTTATTGTTAAATGTAAATATAATTATGAAGTATAAAATAAAAAATTTATGTTAATAAGCTAAAACTATGTGTAAAATGCAAAATGCGTGCTGATTTTTTTTGATAATTATAAAAATGACAAATGCTGACTGCTATATTTCATATGAAATGTTTGGAGTTATAATGAAATTTAACTAGAATTTATGAGTGTTTATTAAATTCCTTTATTTAATTGATTAATCATGATGTCAAATCATTCCTCATAGAAAAGAATCTTAATAAGGTTCTAACTTAATACTGGAGTCCCAAAAGGGTCAAGAATTAAACGTTCGAAAATCGTCTTTACAAAGAATTATGAGGAAGGATTTGCATCTTAAACCTTACAAAATTCAGCTTGTGCAAGAATTAAAACCAACAAACCATCTTCAACGATTAAATTTTGCAATTAAAATGTTCGAGAGGTTTCAAAACTTCGGAAATACCCCGACCCTTTTGGGACACTTGTATTTAGTTATTTTCGAAGACTACAAACCTATACAATTATTTTGAACGACTTCGAAACGGCTGGTAGTACATAAATTTGACTTGTGCAGCTAGCTTTAAATTCTACATCAAATAGTTCAAGATCTTTTAAATCAAAATTTTTGAAATTGATTTTAAGCGAATGTGAAAATTATAAAATTAATTGTTTTATTACATTTTTTTCTTTACTGTAATTAACATTTTAAATTTACTTTTTTATTTTAACATTAGAATTTGTTTAATTAAATAATTAAAAACAATAGATAACTATTTGAACATATAAAACAAATATTAGTTCAGAATTATTTATTAAAAATGGAAAAATTGATTTTTGTAAAATACAATATTTAAAATTTAAACTTATTATTATCATTATAATTTATTCAAATTACATTTTATAGTGAAATGAAAACTGTGCAGTTTCATTGTATAATTAGTTATGTACATGATTTATTTGCCAATGCGTCCAAACATTATGAAAAACTGAAATAAACAAATAAACTATTTTTATGAATAAATATTTATTAAATAGCAAAATGACTTTAAGATACAGTTGTATCACTTAAAATTTAATGCTTCAAAATTACAACCTGTACAACAATAATAGTTCTGATACTCTACAAATTGTTGTAAACAGATCGATAAACCGCAAAATTCAATGTTGAAAACTTTGACATAATTCAATTAACAAATACTTGAGTTGACCTGCTTTATACAAATATAAACTTGAGCAGATTCGATTGTTTCAAACAGAATCTTATATTAAAGGAAATACCTCTATAATTATTTATAATCAGTTTCCTGCTCCAAAAGAGTTATAGCTCTAAACGTATTGTTCTGCAATTGGAAGCCATCAGAAGTTGGTTTAAATAAATAAAATTAGAGTAAATTTTACTTCAAGATAGTTAGTTTCAGAGATAGAAATATAAAAGTGGTTGCTTGAAAAATAATAGATAAAAAAAATTCCGTTTGTAATTACATAGCTTTTGTTATTTTTGTTTTATTTTTTATATAAAAATTATTGCATTAAACCATTATTTTATCATATCAATTTAAAACCGATAAAAATCAGTCTATAACTATTAAATTATAAGAATTTATTCAATTCTAATAAATATGGTTAAAGCTAAATAAAATTTTGAAAAAGAGATTAAATATTGTCCGCAACATAAATAATTTGGTAAAAGAAATATTTAAGATAAACCATTTATTGAAAGTTGAATTTAATTTAAAACAATATTTTAATTTATTTATTCGTGCATAATTATACATGACTATAAATTAAAATACACGCGTGATTATGATGTATTAATCAAATGATTACAATGATAACTATTGTTCCTTAAAGTGTAAAGGAATAAATTGTCTAAAATGGATTGCATTATTTTCAGACATATTTAAATTATTATGTGCAAAAAGATAAATTGTACCATTTAAATAGGAAGTTTCAAATACAATGAATATTATTTAAAGTCTAAATATGTAAGTGAATAATTTAATAAAACTACACTGAAAAAAGAATTCTTTAAAATAAGTATTTATTTCTTTATTGTTAGTTTTGAATAAATTTAAGTATATAATTATGCAGTAAGATTGTAACAAAATTAATTCTCTTGTATAATTAACGTAATTCTTTGGTAATTAATCAGCCATGTACATTCTCATAAATGTTAATACTCATAAGACAAACTATTTTCTTTGGTTCCGGTACTTTTCTAAACAATAACTTCGCCAGGAAGTAGCAACACAAACACACAGAACCACTAACACAATACAAACCAAACTTAAATTCTTCGTAATTACTGCTAAAATATTAGATCATGAATAATACATTATCAGGGCCTTTGTGCAGGCATTAGCAAGCACTAATGTCGCTGTTCCCTCTCGCGACGCGCTGTCATTTCGCTTTTTGTTCGGAACGAGTACATTTGTCATCGAGCCGACATCTGTGACGTCACAACGTGAGATTCGTAGAGCGACAACTACGATTAACAGTAAATGAGTCAGATTTATCTTTGATGCAAATCTTGATGAAAATGGTCTAACGAAAATATTATTACGTTAATTTCATATAAATTTCACTTTTCTTTTTCCACTTTTGTTACAAAAAGTGTCTTAAGGAGAAACTATCTTCACAAGTATTATTAAGATAATCAAAATGTCATAATTTATTGCTTTCCACTTCTTCAATTTTCTATTTTTAATTAATTGCATCTAAATATATCATTTAAGAAAAATTATATTATTCTATTAACTAGAAAAATTAAAAATTAAAATTAAAATCTATAGAGTTATTTTAATTCGTGAGTGACCGTACTTTAAGCGTCAGTAGAATATGTCATACGCATCGATTACAACAAAAATTTGTTCATTACGACCAAATTTGCTTTAACTATTTGGTGTCCATAAAAGGTTCTATATTCGAAGCCACGAAACAATGTGATTGCATAATAATAAGCAGATATTTTACTTCGACAAACGTTATTATCTTTTTCATCTTCTTAACGCTTAGTTGACATAGTTGACGTAGGTTTTGTTTGGTTACATATTTACAAAGCGTTCGTGTCTATAGCAACAACGGCTTTTTCGGAGCACATAATATGTTATAAATCGCAGGGCGATGCCATATAAACGTACAATGATTATGCTATTACACTGTTTCGTGGCCCCGACTATTCTGTAGTAGTATCGGATAAAACGGCATCGATTTTTACGATAAATCGGTTAAAATAAAATATTTTGTTTGAATTGTCGAGAAATTTTTTCGACGAATTTTGCTATTGTTGCAGCTGAATTCATCTTTATATTGCTATCTATTGTTAATTTATATTAAGAGAAATTGTAATTAGTTATAACCTAACATTTCTTAAAAATGTCTTTTTGTCAGTCTTTTACGATTAATCATACTATACTTCTTATTAGTATCGTGTAGGGAGAAACTATAATGAGACTACTGCTGAAATTTTGCCAATACGATTCTGTTACAGAAGCTGGGTTTTTGAAAGAAAAAATGTTTTATAAAATAATTACCTTAATAGTGAACATTTTAGAAGTAATGTAATGAAAATTAAAAAAGAAATCGAACAAAATATTTTTGATAAGACAAACACAATCAACTCAATTACAATCAATGATAAAGATTGTAATTTCTTAAAATATATATCTTTGTGTATCATTCTGAATTTATACATGATAATCTTTGTATTTTTTTTTACTTGTTTACTTTATTTGATTTTCATTAAAAATTGAAATATGATAATTTTTGTCAAATTATTGAATTAATAAGGTTAATTTTAAGTTACATATATCTACCATCGGTTATTAAAGCCATTTTCCAAGATTGTACCTCTATAAATTTTTGACAAAATAGAGCACAAAATTATAAGCAGCCAATGAGTTAGCAATTATCCACTGTTGAAAGCCACTCGTCAATTTTTAGTGGCTTGTCGCCTGTGGTGACATCATCTCATTATTGTTTGACTATTCAAATAGATGGAAGCCATTAAACTCACCAATTTTGCCGACTGGTTATGCTCGCCAACGAATTAAATAGATCTCTTGTATTACAATTGTAACATTAATAACGAAACTCAAATAGTTTTAATTACCGCGAGGCGATAAACTGATATTACAACCGATTTTAATTTCAGTATTTGATTTGTATTGATTTTATTTTTATAAATATTTTTAAGTACATTCAGTAATTGATCAATGCTTAAGATTGAGAGACGCTAAAATTTACAAAACTATCAACATTTAATACTCAATTTGACTTAGTTTTTTTTTTTTTTGTTTTTATTTATCAATAAAAAAAGAAAGCTAACATTTAGTGCTTTTTCTAATACCAAAAATATTTATGCCTAAGTAGATAACGTCTGAAATATTAATTTACCATATGTAATTTTAATTTTTTTATTTGTACTGAGGTTAATTTCATTATATGCAGAGTGCCCCGAAATATCTACTTAATTTTTTCTCAGTTTCGAATGAACATTAGGTAAATTTTCATTTATTGAAAATCTTTCTGGTAATAGTATAAAAGTCAGGATCTATAAAATTTGAGACTTTGCATTTTTTTCTTAATATTTAATTAGTCGAATCAATAAAGCGATTAAAAAAATAGCGATTAATAAAAAATGACCTAGAGTGCAGTCTTACCTAAATCCATCACTGAGTTCATTAGACAATTCAGATTACAACGCAATAAATAAAATTTATCTTTAATTTGTATTAAGATTTGGCACCACGGGATTTAGAATATTAACTTAAGATTTCACTTTTTTTCTTACTGATTAATCAATTATTTTTCTATACAGCTTTTGATGATATATAACAACTATGATTTCAAAGAGTACACTTACGAATATTTGTTTTAACCTTTCCTAAAATTGTACCTTTACACCTGTATTTTATCTAGTTAAAAATCAATACCCTGAATGTGAGGTACATAATTGTAAACAACGTTCAAAATAAAAGAAGCAATCCATAAATCATCGCTTCAGACGATACGCTCAATCTCCAAATACTCCAAGCAATTAAATAAATGCTTGTTATTCGCGTTCCAGAATTAATGAAGCTTGATTTTGGATTCAATGGTAAATATATTTTCTGAATTTAGTGCACGTGTAAAGCATTGACAAATATACATTGGTGAAATACATCAATATTGATACATTTAGCAAACTGTTTAGTCTCGTGAAACACACATTATTAATTTTCAATGAGATTTATATAGATTCCAAACCAATAATTTTTACTTGTTTCATTTATCATTGCATTGAAACTCTCTTATTTTTTTATAATTTGAAACAGGGAAAGTTTTGTAAATGAAATTAAATAGAAATTTATTTCTAAAAACGTTCTTTTCAGATGTAATTTACTGAGAGCACTTAAAACTATTGCTTGCGGTAAAATCTTAAATAATGATCATATATTAACGGTTTTATTTCCTTTCTTTTAATTCTATATTCATTTCCAATGCTTTTAAGATGGCTTTAAAGTTCTTTATTTCCAGTGTGCAGGTAATTTAAACTATATTTAGATATTTACTACATAGTTAAAGTATAAACAAACAACGTGAATTGAAGAAATGTTCAATACTCGTGTATTTATAATTTAAATTTGATACAAATGCTACAGTGAAAAAATAACGGTAAAATTGTTCTTTTTTTATTCTTATTCCAATTGCTTAAATTCTAATCTTAACAGTACTTCCGTAAATCAATTGACTTTAAAATTTAAAGTCACATTCAGTAAAAAACTATTAATTTTGATTTAAAAGGAGTGACAGTCGAACAGCAATCATGAAAAACAATGTAAGAGTTTCGTACCCTTTGCTAATATTTAAAACAGAAAATTAAAAATATGTTTAGCTATTAAATATCGTTTTAGAACTAATTTTCCTTATTTGAGCATTATTTATTTATTTAAAGAATGAAAACCTAAAATTAAGTACTTTTAGACACTTTTAAAATTTTAGAAGTTTCAGTAAATAATTATTAGGTACAAAACTATATTGATCATAGCAGGCCTGCGACACTCGGAATTCAGTTTCAATGACCATGAGTCGTAGTTGGTTGTGACGGTGTATAGTAAAATATTTAACTTTATATTAAAACAGTGTAACAGCTACTTGTACCATCGTTGCCCGCGCAGCTCTTTTTCAGTATTTTGGTGAATATGACAAAGTCACATCTACTAAATATCACAATAAAATTGAAACTAATAAAACTCCGCCTAAATTTTCTGTATAGAATATCCAACAACACTAAAAAAAATCAGGAGATCACAACCAACAACCAACTCGAGGTCATTCAAACGATATTTTGAGAGATTGATGTTAAATCATTTGATTTGGTAAGTTGGAGAAGGATAGAAAAAAGAGTGTCGCTACTGGTTTTTCTTTATTGTGATCATAGTAAGTAGTTGATAGCAGTTTAAAAGAGAAATAATTTCTGTATAGAAAACAAAAAATAAAAATACGATTTTAAGATCAAATAGTTTAATATATAATGAATTTAAAAAAACACCAGTTACACAACTATTATAAAAGTTTGTGTTCTAACTAAAAAGATAAATAAAGAACACGGGAAAATAAATGCAAATAGACCAAGCTCGAAAAGATTAAAATACGAATAACTACAATATATGAAATTCAATAAATATCTAGACTAAAAAAGAGAAACATCAAAATTTATTAGGTTAAGTTATAAAACTAAATATTCAGACGTACGCAGTTTCCTTCTAATATTCACAATTTTCTATGATTTATATAGTTTTGTTTCATTTTTAAAAGATATTCTTTTTCTGCTCAACTCAAAAGGAGTTTAAAAAAATAAAACACTGGGGAATTACAAACTAAATAGTAGACTATAGTTTAACATTCCCTTTGCTTTGTATTAAAGATAATCTAGGCTTAAAGAACTCTTATGACAGGAAAATAGTAAAATAAAGAGAGCAAGTAACATTAATTAACGTCAATTTTTATAAAATAAATACTTGACATAATTATTCTATTATGTTTTAAAAAGTATTGTATTTCATATATTTAACAAAACTAAATAATTTAAATAGATATTTACTTTTTATACAGAAACAAACTTCTCTCTTAAAATATAAATGATTTAACGAAAATGTAAAACAAAACTGTTAATTATTAAACGTTTAATAAAAATGAATATTTAAACTTAAACTAAATATCAGTTATTATATTAAACATGTATTTGCAAATACTTTTATGAATATAAAATAATAGAATGTATGAATTGAAGTGAGAAAACGTCGCACAAATTTAAACATCGCTGAACAAATGTTGTAATAAGGTTTGGAAGACTTGTGAACGCGTCAGATGAAAATGTTAATATTCCCAGGATGTCAGAGGAGCTAAATTAACTGTATATAATGCGGGGTAAACTGGAGTACTTAAGAATGTAATAAAAAATTTTAATCTCGCAAACTCAGCACAGATATGTTACAATTTTGTAAAATATTCAAGAGTCTGGGTACTTGTTTATATTAACATTTGCAGAGATATCAGGAGATCAAAATTAAAATGCTGTCAAATTAAATAAAATTTCGAGCTTTTTTCGTAGTTGTCTACTTACACTGATGTTCTAATTACGTAATATTGAAATTTACTAAATTGTTTTTATTTACATACAAGTATACTTTTTATAGATTTAATATAAAACATATTTTTTATCTCTTATATCAAGCGTATAAAACTGATAAAACTCTAAAATTGATTTGAATGGCATCTACGCTGCTGGTAGAACGATTGAGTTCATAATTTGAAGCAGGCTGTCACGCGTTTCAAGTTCTGAACTAAGCTTTTTTAAGGTCGTTAAATCAAATTCTTATTATTATTATTATATTAAAAAAAGAGTTTTATTTGTATATTTTCTTTATTGCTTTTATATTCTTTATATTTATAATTTTAATATTATAACTTGAAATTAGCTTCCAATAAATTTTAACTATAATAGAAAATTTAAAAATGGATTTATATTGATATTGTAAATTGAAATATAGTTTTCATTTAAAATTGTAATATAAGTGAATAACAATTTACAAATAAATTGAAAACTGTACATATTCATTTGTTACTAACTCATAACATAAAAAAATTAATTGCTTCTTCGAATTTATTGAAACTATATATTTTTTTGCTACCGAACCATTACCTTTATTAACGATTTACTCAAATCAATATTAGTTTCGCTTTATATTCATAATTTGAAATGATTTAAAACGAATTTATTTTTTATTTTTAAAATATGATTTTTCAACTGTCCAATCTAAATAATTTTCATTACTATTAATTAATTGGATTTTTTTCATTTAGTGATAAATAAATAGCTTATACTTTTACATTAATTGCAAAATGTGCAGATAATAGAAAAATAAATATATACAACTAACAGAAATTTTTTATTAAAATTTATACAATCGATATTTTCGGTTTATTTTTTCTTTGTTCTTGTTTCTTATATTGATATAAGTTTGAATTAGGAATAAAAGAATTTTTGGTATAAAATTTACCAAATTCAATTTGATTAATTTTGATTTATTTACAATTTATCCTTGTAGAAAGTTTCTAAACTTTTTGTAAAAGCAAAATTTGAGTTAAAAATGACAGAAATTAGCTTATAAGTGAAGATTTGTATTAGACTTAGTACAATTTTTTTTTCTATTCTTCTTCTATTAGAAAATCTCTACTTACTATATCACTTTCTAAAATTTTGATTTTAAGAACTTTAAAGCAGCGAATGGTAATTTGAATTCAAGTTGAGTTCAAAATTTGAAGCAAGAAATGCAAGTTACATTTATTAGCTGGCTGTAAATTTTGATTTAATATTAGTTACAGCCTTCTTAATTTGTGGACCCAATTTTACAAAAGACCGTGTAGATATCATTCAAATTAATTTTGGAATTTCATACCTGTGGTATAAAAAACTGACTTATGCTGTCTCTTTATACTTTTTATGTATTTCACAAAATAAATTCCTTTCGTAAAAACGTAAAAATATTATAACAATTTTTTCCTTTCTTAGATTTGAATTTTTGATTACCATTCAAGAGATTTTGAACCTTTAATATTAACTTTATTTATTTGCTTTAAAGTTTCTGAAATTTCATGTTTATAGATTCTTCTCTCTCATTTTTAAGCATTTACATATACAATTTAAGTTTTAAAATAAGTATTTTTTAGTGTTTTATATAAAAATTTGATACTTTGTTAGATTTATTTGTATTTAAAACAAATAGACACTTCTTTAAAGCTCTCTTTTAGAAGCGATGTATTAAAAAAGAAAAGAAAATTTCGAAAGGCAGCAAATATTATAGACTCAAATTAAAACTTGTTTTATAATAAACATTTGTTTGCTAATGAAAATGATCATGATGTGTGGCTAATATTAACATCGTGGTCTGTGTAGTATGTAACAAAAAGAAACAGAATCGTAATTAAAACTGCAATGTGTAGATCACATGCTGTTAAAACTTGTGAAAAGAGCAAAGACATTGAAGCCGTTACGTGGATTATTAGGGTTGAGCTTGCTTCCCCATGGCCTAGTTTCGCGAAATGAAAAGAGAAAAACAAGGAGTAAAGAGTAAAATAAGGGAGAAGGGCGTATATTCTACCTGTGGAGCTTTTTAGATAAAGCAAATTACGAAACTTCCAGCTCTCTCCTGGCCCTAACCGTTCTAGTTATTTTTCGAGAGGCATGAAAATGCCTAGCGTGTCAAATTCGTTACGGCTAACAAATGCGTCAATTAATTATAAAATTCTGCTCTTCTTTTTATACTACAATATTTTGATCGCTTACTTTACTTTGCTTATTATTCTTTATGGTGAAGAATAATATCATAATCAAGGCTATAAATTTAATTAAATTATTGCAATATTTCATGTTAAATTTACATAACAAGTGAAATAGAAAAAACATGATTTTCAACACTAATTGATTACTCTTTGTATTTTCACGCGATTTATTTTTACAATATTTTTTGCAAGCTGTAACAGGAATAAATCGTTTGTTATTTTTCACATAAATAATGCAGGTATTACTCGAACTATGTAATATATCTGGTTACAACAATAACAAACGTGCCATTATTCTTCAATAACTTCAAATTTAAAAAAAAAAAAGTTTTTCAAACTACCGTCTTATAGCTTATAGTTTTAAAATATTTGTTACAATAATTTATAACTCTTTTCAAAGAAAGCTACTTAACACACAAATAAATGTTATTATTAGTAATACCTAGTGGTCTTAATTAAATATTAGTTAATATAATATTCTAATGAAAACTTCTGCTGTTGAAATAATTACATCAAGTTTAAATACATTTGGTACCTACTCATATAAAATTTACCAGTCTTCGTTCTTATTATTACTAGTGTATACTGATCAAAACAAATACCATAAATTTAATTATTTATAATAAATTGGTAACATGGGTCTTGTGTTAAATTTAATATTAAAACAAATACCCTCTTCAGCTTTGTTAATTGTCGGTCGACGACGTATTTCAGTTTTTCAACCATTTTGCAACATTCTGTGTCAGATTTTCGGTATTTCTTAACAGTTACTTTTTCCATGAGAATTATAATAATATTTAATAACAAATGTTAAGTTATGTGAAGATAATACTAGCATTATTGGTAATATGTATATTTAATTTATGTTTAAATTACAATAAAAATATTGTATTATTATTTATTTAAATTGAGTTATTTTTAATTATATTAAAGTAGTATTATCTACAAATTTTTAATAAAATACGAAGGTCATTTAAAATTTATGGTGAAGCATTGAATTTATTCTTTACCTGGTTCAAGATGACCTATATTTTTAATAATAATTTCGAAGTTTCAGACCACGGACTATTCAAACTACTCTCGCTTATAATAAAACATTATTATTATGCCTTTTGATAAAATAACAATCATAAAAACATATAAAGAATATAAATTTATACACCTAAATGAAAAAACAAAAATAAAGTTGTTAGGTTTGATTTACATTTATTTAAAATTAAAATAATAAATTTATAGCTTGTCTTCATTTTATATTATTAAAAATACAAAATGAATGTAAATAATACACAACTGACGTTATTTCATAAAGATTTGAAGCTTATTTATATAAAAATAGATCAAGATACCTGTGATAAAAATAAAATGAATTAAAACCTTTTCTGAACGCTTTTATAATACAACAAACAAATTGCATTATAATCTAAAATTCTAAGCATTTTAAGTCGTACTTGTCTTACTTTCTTCATATTAAGTTTAGAAGCACAACAAAAAAGGCGTTCTGTAAACTAATTAGTCAAGAAAAGATAAACAACTTAGTTACCACGTAAACGAATTTTAACAAGAACGGCACAAAAGAACATAATGAAATAGTACGCAGGAAAAAACGTTGTCCATGACCGCTTTAATCTAAAATTACAGACTACAAACGAAATAGCGGATAAAATATCCTCGCTAAAAACATTAATAGATTTATTTAAAGTTTAAAATAGGTTTAAAAATTTTCGTAATTAACTATTGATATTTATTGTTTTGTACGGTCATATTTTTTTCGAAAATGTAGGTAACTTTTTGGATAGTTTCAATGGTAAAGAAAGGTTCATGGTTCAAGTTTTTGTTTAAAGTTTGTTGTTTGTTTGGGCTAAAACATCAACAACTTTCAGAAGATCAATAGACATGTGATGTGCCAAGGGTCTCGAACCGGACAACACATAAAAATATTTCACTTCTAACTTCAAACAAAAACGTTTACTAACCGATATATACATACACGTATTAAAATATACATATTTGATTTGCAAATATTTGTCAAATATTGAAAGTGTTTTAACCTGCAAGTAGTTCTTTTGTTTAAAACAAAACGTATCAGAGATAAATATGTAATTTTAATTGAATATTTGAATCAAACAGTTTTTTTTTTAATGAAATTTGAATGTTTTAATTTCTTCCTTATTATTAATAAAAAAATTAAAACTATCAAACTGATAATGTAAGCAACAAATAAAAATAGTTAAAATATATAACAAGCTTTATTTGAAACTTTAATTATTTATAAAACTATTAAACAATATAATTTCCGAAAAGATATTTCTGAGTTGAAACTTATAATGTAATAATTCCATATACAAAAAAAAGTACTATTAATAATAAAGTAATTATTATTTTAAAACAAGATGCAACTGATATTTGTTAATTAAACTTTTCAATTATTAATGTAATTAAAGACGTAATTAAGCTAGTTATAACAATTTTAACATGTATAAACCTTTTTATATAAAATGATTATATCTTAATATTTTATCAATATATCCATTTACTATTTTTTTATAAAAAAAAACGATTTGACATTGTGAAGTTATATCGATTGTAATATTATATCAGCTTTAAAAATATATCAATTTAAAGAAAAACACTTTATTTTTAATGATAGTTATTAAAGGAAGTTTTATTCAATTGTTTTTATTGGTTTTAAATTAAGAACTTAATTAAATTTTCAGAAATTTTATTAATTTATGTACTTATAATAAAACGTTATGTGATTGAAGTAATACAAATTGCAATTCTACGTTATTTTATAGTAAAGATTTATTTTGAAGCAAGTAAATTGTGATATATGTAGCTGTAAATAGCTTTAACATTTCAAGTTATCTATTAATCATTTGCTATGTGAATACCCCAAAATGTCGTAGGAAACGATTTAATAATTTAATGTTTTTATTACAACATATATTTATTGAACATATTTATTTAAAAATAAACATATTTGTGTAATTACTAGACTTTATACTTTTTTGCCATTAAAACGCCAAAAAGGAACCTAATACAAGAGTTATATTTTTGGAGATATGCTTGTAACAAACAAAAAAAAATCCATTTTATTAAATTCATTCTTTAAACATAAGAAAGGAAATAATATTTCATTCCACATTAAATAATAAAAAAGCGTCAAGTAAAATAATTATTATTTTCTTTAAGATGCAACTTAGTCTTAATGCCTGGTTATTTAAAAAAATCTAAATTTTCAATTAACAGTCTTTGCAGATTTAATTTTAAAACATAAATAAATTATAAACATTTTTTAATAACTGATATAATATTTAAAGTTTTGAATTTATTTATATGCAATTTAATTTTTCTTTTTGTATTCTTTCTTCTGCTTTTGTTTTGAATGTTAATAGATCATTTATTAAATTAATAGTATATCAAAACATTTTAATTTTCTATTAGATAATGAAATAAATACAAAATATATTAAAAATATATTCATAATGTAAAATAAAATGTTTGCTTAAATAAAAATTTCAATAAAAAGTAGGTTTTAACGTAATAATCTAATAGCTAGTAATAACCGTATATTAGCATCGTAAAAGAATTTAAATATGTAAAAATAATCGTATCAATAGATTTCTTTTGATAAAAATTTAAATTGCTCACAAAAAATATATAAATAAATGAATAAAAAATGTATCTTTTATAATGAATACCAGAAAACAAACACAAAACTTGAAGAGTACTTATCAGTTTATTTTGGTATGAAGTATCAGCTTAAAAAAGACATCGTTAGTAAATTTTAATAAGATTGTAATTAAAATTTGAATCTTGAAATGAAAGAACAACTTGAAAAAGAATATCGAATGAAGATACTCAACTTTTCTTAAAAGTGTTAAATTAGTATCTGTCGCACTTGGATTATCTTTTTATACCACCAATTTATTTCTATGCGTCAATGATTTGTTATACTTTCAGAGAAAAATAAATAAGTTTATACTTGTTTTGAAATATATTTTTAATTAAAAACGCACTTTTATAATTCTAGAACAAGTTTATTCATAAACAATTTAAATGGATACAAAAAGCGAACCTTAAAAGTCGCATGTTTTAAAAATTACAAGGATAATTTTTATTTTTAAATTTTACATTTATTTTATAGTAAAATTACGTCTAATTTTATTTAAACAAATACATTTTCTATAAAAAATACAAATTTTATTTGAATTGAAACATTTTTAATATTTCACTTATAAAAATCTTAAGATATTTAAAATTACACAAAAAAGTTATAGAATTAACAAATATTTCTCCTTTTGGTAAATTTGTTTTTATCTATAATTTATTTCATTTCTTATCAATATAAATATATTAAAGATATCAATAAAAATTTATATAAAATTACAATAATTTCAATTATAATTCAGATTTCTGATTATTTTCACTGCTTGGAATCATAAAATTATAAAAACAAATTATTAATGTTTACTCCGAGATATTATAACCTCGAATTCTACGCGCTAAACGAATATCAACAGGCATAATAGTAACACGCTTTGCATGAGTTGCGCATAAGTTAGTGTCTTCGAATAAACCAATTATAAAAGCCTCGGTAGCTTCTTGCAATGATGTTAAAGCTAAAACCTGAAAACGAATATCAGATTTGATTTCCATAGCTATTTCTCGAACAATTCGTTGAAATGGTAGTTTGTGGATTAGCAATTCTGTGCTTTTTTGGTATCTTCGAATATCACGTAATGCTAACTGTCCTGGTCTGTACCGCCTGACTTTAATTTTTCTGTTTTTATTCTTCTTATATATTTTTTTATCTTCCATTTTTTTGGATTTTTCGTTTTTTGCTGTTAACTTACGTGCTGTTTGTTTTACTCGCGCCATTCCTGTCAAATAATTTTATTATAATAGGTTATATGTTATTATCACTTTAAAATAAATATGTATGTATGTATCATAAATTTATATTTCAGTATCGATAAATATAGTCATACCTATAAATGAAAGAAACTTTTTTCAAGTAAAAAATCTTCTTATTACTTGTATCAAAGTGGCACTTTCAACCTAAAACATATTAAAATTATATTTTTAATAATTTTATATAAAATATTATACTAATTAATTCGTTACCTTAGTAATTATCAAATATAAATCACAACAAATAAACTTATGTACCATAAACTACTTTGCAACGCAATAAAACAGCTGAATTTGTTTAGATAAATCTTTGTTATGACAACCTTAGAATACCAACTTATTATAACTAAAGATTAAAAATTTAACAAGAAGCGTTTGCGTTTTATTNAGAAGAGTTTGCGTTTTATTAATAAAAATATATTAATAAAAGCTCAAATTTAATTTTAAAACAAATTATATTTTAATTTGTCATATATTAAATGTATAAATATTTTTTTTTTATTTAAATAAATGTTTAATAGTTGTCGGTCTGATACCTCAGTCACTGCTTAGCTAAGTAGGTTTTTACTGAATGTTATCTCTTCTTATCGTTATATTAAGAATTGCAATTTTCTAGAATCTTATTTTAAAATAAATTAATAAGACTAATGTATTTATCTTTTACAGGTGGGTGTACATTAATTCATCTTCTGATTTGAACAACTCAATTTTAATGTAAGTAAATATAAAATTAATAATACCTGTTTTATTTACAAAACTTAATTTTATTATATTTTACCTGAAATATACTTTTGTAATAGATATGAAGTTAGATATACATAATACCTAGTATTTTAGGCGCTATATTTAAAATATGAACCATTTTTTTTATAAATAAAAACTATACTTTTTTTTTCAAATTTTACATAAAGCTTTTAAAATAATATTTTTGTAATTTAACAAATGTGTATTTACGAGTTAAGTCTTGTATCATTATATTTCCTTTAATAAGTTTATCATTTTTATAAAGTTATGAAATAGTCAAGATAAAATTTCTTTAGTTGAAACCTTTTTAATAAGAAATAAAGTAGGTTTTTACGTCTTCTGAGTGTATATATGTGCTTTAGGAAATCAAACTGAAAGGTGCTGCCAGTGGTAACATGAAAGTTTTGACTTGATCGATATTGGCATGTTTGGAGCGTTCCACAAGCCACGGGAATTTGAACAATCATGAAAATACGAAACAATGTCAATAGTGCCGATAACAGTTGATTTTCGTAGCATATTTTGTTTTACGAAAATTGAAATAATATATTTTGTATTTTATTTAAATTATTACAATAAAGTTCAGTACTTTTATTTTATTAATAAATAGAATAAACAAACACAAAAATTTTGATTGGATATAAATAATTTTTTTAATTATAAAAACAAATTTAATCAAACTTATATTAATTGTATAAATATACGTACATATATTCAATTATTATTTATTTTTATGCTTTTAANGTGACAAGATTAATTTATTTTATTTACATTTAAATATTTATTTTTGAAAAGTATTAAAGTTTTAATGTATATTTCATTTGGAGCTCTTTTAGAACAAATTTTTTGTTTTGAAAAATGAATACAATTAATATCGGACAATAATTGTTTTATCAAAATCCGTTAAAATGTTTAAAAGTACCCAAAAGTATAATAATAATGATAATAGTTGTGTCCTTGTCATAAAATTTCAAATTTTATCACGTACTGTTCTTATTATCTTACAAAATTAATCCAATATTTGGACAACTGTCGTACAAAATTAGAATACATCGTAACACAATTTTCAACTTAATACAATTTCTAAAACAAAGATGGGTTGGGGAGTGTAACACCGCTCAGATGAGGGTTATAATGGCTACGG
Organism: Pogonus chalceus; assembly: GCA_002278615.1. Lineage (NCBI taxonomy): Eukaryota > Metazoa > Arthropoda > Insecta > Coleoptera > Carabidae > Pogonus > Pogonus chalceus. The sequence goes on along the minus strand of NEEE01004834.1, from coordinate 18,560 downwards.
GTCACTATAGCAACAATATTCCATTTCTCCTTTTATTCCAGGATACGGGGTACTGTGATACAAGCAACACCCATTTAAAATATATAACAAAATTATATTTATATAGTTAGATTATTCTTTTAAAATTATTTTTTTATATTTTAATATTAACCAGTTATATCAAATCAAAACAGAAAATATTTGATAGTATAAAAATACAATTAGATTTAAAGTATAATCGTAAAATATAAAATATTTTCCTTTTATGATATAAAAGTAAGTTTACATTTTATAATAGGTATATCCACAGTTAGTGATCTTAATTAGTCTGCGTTAGATGTCGCGTCGTTCATAACTGTAATGGTAACGCTAGCACCAGGTGTTTCACACATAAAAGAGTTCGCTGAACAAATTATATGGCGTTTAATTGGTCATTTATCTCGGTTTTATTTTATTTTGCTGTACTTAAACAGACCAAATGTGATAGAGGAAATTACGGTGGCTTTATAAGAGTTTCAGGTTTCATTGTTAATTTACTGCAGTCTGTAGACTATTCCGTGTTTTAATGTGAATTATATACATTGTTTATATAAGTTTAGAATCAGGGATCATATTATTATATTTGTTAATCTCTCACAGAAATATTATGTATAAATCTAACGTATTAATATTTTACGAGAAATGCAATATAAATGGTGTATTTCAAATAAATGGATAAACATATATGTAAATATATCTGAGGGTTATTAAAAAGAGCGCTCGACTTATTGCAAAGAGCGCCCGGCTATTTAGAAAATAATGTTGCTTTATCTAATGAGCCTGATATTTTCTAGGCTTATTATAAGAAACCTATGACCTATGCACCTTTTAGTTAATTAGAAAATCTGCAGTTATTGTATTAAAAAGTATAAAGATTTACAGAGTGCTTACCTTAAGTAAAATTTTCAATTATCAGTAATCACTAAATTCTGTTACATTTTTTATTGTTAACATAAAAAGTAGTAAATACTTATTTAACAAATAATGTTAAAATACCACGTTAGCATTTTTTCATACTTTAAAGCTAATTTTTATTCTATTTGGACAATAAAGAAGGCTACAATCCTGCTTTTGGATATTATAAAAGCGACTCAGCCACATTGTAGCTATCAATACACTATAGTAGGATTTAAGGATTTTTACAATTAGCTTAACGAAACCGAGTTAATTGAATAAACAATTTTTCATAACCCTAAAGTTGCATGCATAGAATCATTGCAACAAGACCAGAAAAGACAATGTATTACTTTATAAAACTTCTTTTTTTTTGACATACGTTACTATCTTTTAACGTTTAGTTGACATTTTTATAAAAAATGTGAAATTTCAACTTTATACGAGAAATAATGTTGCAGTGTAAGCAGTTTTTGCTCACATTGGTTAGTTATTCAGAAAGTGTGCTGGTATATGGCAACAGCGCTTCTTTCGTAAACACATAATAATTGCGCAATGCCATTGCTCCGTGGTTTGGACTATATATGTATATAACATAGGTTAAATAATTATGGCAAAAATGTGTATCATTTATTTGGTTGAGAAACACATACAAGCTAATCAGTAAAATAAGAAAACTTAAATTTCGATAAATTTTATCATATTTCTGTTTTACATTGATTTGATGTCTTTTTATTTTAAATTTATTACTTTCGAGTAAGAGCTTTTTAACAGTTATTGATAAATTGCAACTAGTGCACTTTTCAGATTCTGCTCCTTACAAAAATATCGTGATGTCAGTGTTGTAAGTCCAATCCTTATCCGTGTTAAAACCACTTGTTCTTTTCTTGTTCTGTTTCTTGCCACCTATCGTAGGACATCATTTTTAGTTCCTGGAGATTTGTAATCATTAAAGGTATAAGTATTTTTTGAGATTTTAAAGTAGTTAAAATTTAGTTCCTGAAAAACAATTAGAGTTTATTTAGTTTTTACATGTTCTTTAAATCTTTGTTGTGTCGTTGAAGAGGTCTTTTATAATCCCGGCATAAAACTTTTAATTAGTCTGGGTTTTTTGAGTCATTTTATGATGTTAATTATTCTATTTTTCTGAATTTTTCTCATAAATTAATGCATACTATGTAAGTATTTTAAATAGCGTAAAACTATAGATAATTACCTTGAATAATAGTTTTTGTAGTTAATCTAAAATATTTTAAGTGCACTTTGGATGACAGTTTATAATCTACACTTAAAACTTAAACGAATATTATTTTATAAAAATGTTTTGATTTATTATCAGTTATTTATTTAAA
>NEEE01004680.1:19684-83005 GCA_002278615.1 Pogonus chalceus | reverse complement strand
TATATATATTTGTTTTATTTCATTAATATATTAAATTATTATTATTTTTATATGATTGCTATATATTTTTAATAATAATTTCATTTCAGAATTCATAAAAATCTACTTATAATTTATATAACAATATGTTACGCAAAATTTTTATTAAAATCTATCGAATGATATGGATATTACTTACTTTAAGTTTAATATCTGGAGCTTATGACAAAAATGAAAACATAAAAACTGATTTATCTGATTCAAAATTTCATTTATTTAGTACAAAAGAACAAGAAACCATATTAAAGCATTTTGATACTATAGAAAATAATTTATTTATGTTTATTGAAGAAAATAAATCTTCCAATCTACGATTAAAGCGAGCTGCACCCCGACAAAATATATTAAACTGTGAAATATCAAAAGATATATTAGATGAATTAAAAAATAATATAAACAACTATGAAAATCAAATCGAAAATAATAATTGTGAAATAAATCTTGAAAATAGTAATAATTGTAACGATATTATTAAATCAGTCCAATGTGGTGTTAGCCATTTAAAGAAATCATATACTAAATTAATGAAAAATAGTGTTTCATTACAAGATTTCAATAAAATCAAACAAAAATTAAACACACAACAAAATGTTTACATGAAAATGATTGATGCAGTTAAAATAAATGTTGATCAGCAAAGTAAAACATTATTGGACACTATGCGGAAAGAACTACAATCATTGACAAATGATTTACAGGAAAAAGTACAATTATTAAAAGTTAAAATACTAGATTTGACAGCAACAAAAATACATATAGGTGCTTTAGAAGATGCTTTAATTGAATATGAATTGTTAGATAAAAATATACAACAATCTAGTTTATCAAGTATTATGATAAAAATATGGAGTAATATAAATGAAGAAAATAAACTTCAAACTATACAAAATATAGTAGATTTTATAAAAATGCTTCCAGACAAATGTCACCAATTTATTTTTTATACTTTATTAATAAAATCAATGCAAAATAATCAATATTTACCATGTTCCTCATATAGTATACATTGGGATCAATTAAAACGATCTGTTAAATCTTGGGGTACAAAGAAATCAAATAAAAATTTAACAGATTGTCCAATAAAATCTAATATAAAACATATAATAAATACAATTTATCAAAAATGTAATCCAAAATTAGAACAAGAATTAATATTTATAAATGATCTATTTACAACAGAACTTAAAATGTTCGCCTACCCATTGTTATATGAAGAATTAAAATCACAAAATAATTTAATGAATGTCAGGTTAGGATATTTCGCATATGAAACTAAAGCATTTATAGATAAAAATAATAATAAACAATATGATATGTCTGAAATGATAGCTTTACAAAATAAATTTCCAAGTGGTTTGAATGCTTTATTATCTGATGATCATATTTATTTAAAAAGTAAATATAGTAATATTTATTATTTTGATTTAAATAATTTACAAGCATCAGCGTGCGTACAATCACCAAACCGTTTTCAAAAATGGAAAATTAAAATCCATGAAAATGGACGCTATTATCAATTTATAAACGAAAAAAATTTACATTCTTTACGTTGTGATAACAATAAAGCATTTGCTACAACAGGTTATTGTTTAAGACATCATTGGGAATTCATTCCAGTAGAAAATGGAAAATATTTTTACATTCAAAATCGACATTATAAAAATATCATGGGTGTAAATAGAAATAGTAAAGCTGGTGATTGTTTTGAAATCAAAATGTATAATAGTTATGAGGCACGTAATGAACAATTATGGATTATTGAATGAAATTTAATAATTGTATCAGGATAAAACCTGTTAATTTTAACATTTTAACTTTATTTTACAAAATATTTTTAAATACATTTATTACCTTTTAAATAAAATAAATATTAACTCAAAAAATTTGAATTTTATATATTTTTTAACGAAATTAAGATCTAAGCAGCAGTAACTTTTTGTTTTATAATTATTGTCAGTTCCAAATTATTTCCGACATTTAAAATTTTTGGTTTCATTTTCAAAATTATGAGTAAATAAATTAAATGTAACATATATAGTCATTTTAAATTTAAGTAAAATGTTAAGTAAGTATAATTTTAATTATTACTTGTTATATTTAAATATTTGGTAACTGTAATTGCTTTTAAATTGTTAATAATATTATTTTTTTTTTCAGTTAATTACATATTGTAACTGGTTATAACGTTTTATATTTAATCGCTGGAAATAAATAAATTAATGAAAAGACAATTAACTTAATTTTTATCAACCTTTATTAGTTAATTAATTATAATTTTTATTACAGTATTTTTTCTCAAAATGTGCAATAATAAAACTACAAGAAAAACTTAATGATGGAAAATAAATTTTAAACAATTGAAAAAATAATAAAATTTGGTTAATATTACTTACAAAATTGTATTAAAATTTGGCATTTAAAATATTATATATTGAGTTTTTAAATGATTTAANAAAAATTCTATTGCACTTCATCAGAAATGATACTTAAAGCAAAGAATTACTTTATTTTATTTTAATTTTTTATATAAAACATTTTTGGAACCATTCCAAGAAAATAAATGGACAGCTATAAAAGTTATGTTTCCCCAAAAGCTAATAATTGTCTAAATGATAAAATATTAGTTAAATTTAAGTTTTATAATAAATTTATAACTTTTTATTGATTATAGTTTTAAGTAAACCAGTTAAAAATAAAATAATATATAATTATTAATAGAAATAAAATCAGTTTAACTTAAAATGAAGTGCAACAGAATATTTATTAACCATATTTAATAAAATTAGTTTTTCAAATAAAAAAAACTCTTTGTAGATACTGATTGCGCTCCTAGCGATACTGCTAGTTCGGCATCTTCACAAGAACTTAGAAAAAAACTAAGTAAATATGGTAAAATTTCTTTTTTAAATATATTTATTAAAACAAAATTAAATTTAGAATCACAAATATTCATATTAAAATGATGAAAAATCATATTGCATATAAAATTTTTGAAAATAAAAAATGGAAAAATAAATGATTAAAAGTTGATTAATTTTAATACTAGAAAATATTTTGAAATAAATCAGATTATAATTTATGCAGTAATAAAAATTTGTAAAAAATATATNCCCATAGAAAAAAAAGACATTCTAGAAAAAAAGGTATATAATTTTTAAATTTATAATATAAAAAAAAATAAGTGAATGTTTGAAAAACATTAGGAATCAGAAATTAATGACTTAAAACATCTAAAGCGTAACCAATGGTTATAATTTAAATAATTTTATGATTATTAAAAATCATTTATAAATTGTAGTATTTTTAAATAATTGTGCTAAATTCTTGTAAACTTAGGCATTTCGATTATCGTTAAGTAAAGTGTTGTTTTACTTTTTATGTAATTATATGTTTGTTATTTTTTTGCATGTTTACTATTATTCCAGGAGATGAATCGCAAGACGAATCCACATCGAGTTCAGTTTCTCCATTTCCTGAAGAAGAACTCGCTAACGTTTTAACCTCCTGCAATACTGAAAATACTCCTCAGTATACTCATCTCGAGGAAAATTCTGCAGAACAATGTTTTGAAGAAGAATATCTGGGCAGGCCATGTTATACTGTCCAACCAGGTGAACGTCATTGTGAACCATATTGCCCTGAACCTAAAGCTTCACGTTGTTGTACACCCAAACCAACTTGTTGCGGACCTGAACAACCAAGTTATGGTACATGTGAACCAACTTGTTGCGAACCTGAACAACCTTGTTGTCAACCGAGTTATGGTACATGTGAACCAAATTATTGCGCACCAAGTTGTTCACCTCAACCACCTTATTGTGAACCTGAGCCACCATGTTGTCCATGTGTTTGTGCACCTGAACCACGTTGTTGTGCTCCACCTTGCCCTTACATATCCTGCAAATCACCTAAATTAAGAGCAGCGCAAGAGAACGGTAGATTTGTAATGCGTGTTAATGTTGGTTGCTTTACCATTAAAACCAAACAGAAGTACGTAATATTTTATAGCTTCGTTTCATTAGAAAAAGAAATTTAAATATAATTCAAAGAATTTACGTAAAAATAATAATTTATTTCTTTTTTTACAGATACAGATGTTGTTGCCCGTGTTAAAAGTTATCCAAATTTACTACAATTTAATGAATATTACTTCAAAATGTATTTTTTAAATACTATTGTCAACAAGTTTTTATAAAGTGTATTTGTAACAATAATTTTAATCAAAATAATAACATTTTATTACTCGTTAAGAGATATTTTATAAGATTTTTAACTTTAAATAACGTTTATCCAAGAAAAAAATATGCATCACTTTTAAAATGACTTATTTCATTTTTGTATTTTCAAAACTTATATACTTAGGAACTTTTGGAAACTTAAAATAAATTGAAATGTATAATTATTTAAATTAAACATATAAATAAATATTAAATTAATAATAAAAATAGTAGAATTTCATAAAAAAAAACACATCTTCACAGTTCAACGTTTCATAATAAAATTTAATTTCATGTTTTTCATTTCTTTGATCTCCAAATCTTAATTTATTATCAAATATGTTTGTATTAAAATTAAATAATTTAGCTTTATTAAACTATACAATTTATGTTTGTTTAGTATATTTCATATGTATTTTACATTTTATTTCAAGTGGGCAATTTAAATATTTTAACAAAGTGTCTATATTAACTTCTATTGCAGCCCTACTTTCCATTAAAAGGCATATATCAGTTTGAACAGATTTCTCATTTGTTATAAACGATTTTTTACTTTTATTTCCAATAATTTCTAGTTTATACGTGAAATAATTTGATATTTTTGGTTTTCCAATATATCGTATTAAACACCAAAACTTACATTCTGAAATAATACATTTTGTTTGAATAAAAAATAAACTATTATTAAATATATATAAACGTATTTGTTCACAATTTTTCCTTAATTCTGGAAAAAACGAATTTTCTTTTAAAAAAAAATTTTTATGTTCATTTTCAAAATGACAACCTAGAAGTTGGTAATGACCGTACCATGGACAAGGTGAATTCTTCAGGGTTTGAAGTGGACATATATAATCTTTGAACAAGCATTCGTAGTCATGTAATGTGTATTGTCCAAATTTGATTCGTTTGTGGCAACCTTTATTTTTACATGGGAATTCAACGAATGATGCAATTGTTTCGTATTCTTCGTTTCTGATAAAATCATTATTTTGAATAAAAGGGGCACAGTTTCCACATATGCTTCCTAATTCAGGATGTTTCATGATTGGAGGTGTTGATAAATAACCACCACAATCTACACATTTTAATTTGTTTAATATTTCATCTGGTAAAAATGGAGGTTTTCTAAAAAATATATTTTAAAATAATACAGAAATATATAAAATATTAAAATAATAATTTACCGTTTTTCTGTTGCTTTAGTTGCTATTAATGCCATTGTAGTTTAACTATCAATGAATACTTTATCTTATCAGAAATTTTATTAATTAATTGATAAGTATTTAGATTATTTACTTATAATTATCTTATTTACTATTTTTTTACTATAGACAGTGGCTCAAAATGAAACTCGTACGTGTCATTAATAATTGTACTTTTTTCTTTTAACAGAAATTTAAGATATTTTTATTGGTGACAAAATAAAACTCTTACAGTTTAAATATTTTGTTAAAAATCGGCAAGTGATACTAGCAGACGACAAAAAAGATTATATTTTACATTTTTATTTAATATATTTAAAAGTTTTCATCAACAGAGAAAACAAACCAAATTCATTTTTAGTTTTAAAAGGTAAAGTACAATAAAAATTAGATTAACAAATAGTTAAAAAATATTAATAGAAGTCTTCCCATGGTGCAATACATAATAAAAAATATAATAAAGCATTGAGGACAAAAAAAATCTTTCTAAATGAACTTTAAATTGTACAAGAAATTGAAGACTATTCAAAATTAAATATACAAAAATATTCAGAAAAAACTTAAATTAATTAATCAGATTAAAAAAAAAAAACAAGTTGATGTTTGTTAAAATGCAAGATAATAAGAATTTTAATAATAGGTTAAACGTCAATATTTTATTTTAATTACAATTAATAAGAACGACTTAATTTGCTTAAATAAACTATATTTATTATTTTTTCTACAGTCGCTATACAAAGTAGGCGTTTTGCGCCCTCTTCTGTGTGCGCAAAATGGTACTTTGTCGCTCTAGAGCGCAAAATATAACTCTGCCGCTCTAGAGCGACAAAGTAGAAAAAACGCTCGCTGTTCAAATTTTTATAAAATATTACTTGTTTACAATCTTAATGGAAATGTTTAGTCAAAAATTAATACCACTGTCGTTACCTACACATTTATTACCTTCACAAGTCAATCTGACATATAATTGCTCTGTTAGTATATTACATAACCAAACAAAATATGCCCTGCTAAGGAGTATAGAAATAAAATAGGGCATTCATTTACAAAAACGAAATTAAAAATGCTTAGATTAGATTGAATAGCTCAGTAAGAATAGAAAATAACGACAAATGATTTTTTTTTTTATTTTAAAATAAAGTTCGTTTAATTTATAAAAAAAAAAATATTAAAAAATCAATTGTGTTCAGTTTAACTACAATTGATATATAATATCAATATGATGTCACGGCGAAACTAATATTCCTATCTCACTCCGCACCACACTCTATAGTGTGCAAAGATAGCAATAGTGTGACGTCACAGTAACACCAAAAACAAATTTCAAATATCTCTTAAAGTTTGTGGCGACTGTAGAAAAAATCTTGTGTGTATTTCGAGCGCAAATGGACATTGTCGATTTCGAGAAAATGCCGCGCTCCAAAGTCGCGCGGCAACAATCTCTCAATCGACAATGTCCCACTTTGCGCTCTTAATACATAAATAACTATTAATACATATATCTATCAAAATTTTATAGAATATTATAAATACTTATATATTTTACTTTTTTATTTTAATGGTACTTCAAAAATGTTTTTGGTTTTAATTTGGTTTCTTGACAAAAAGATTTTTCATTTTTATTTTAAGGTTTATATTTTTAAATGCAAATAAACGCTTAAACTACATTTAGAAATAAAAATATTAAAATATATTTTTATGGATTTAACAAAATCACCTTATTTATTTAAATAACATTTAATTTATTTTAATTAATTCGTTTTGTTATTACAATATTTTTAATAATACAATTATATCTGTAACCATTTTATTAACAAAAATAAATTATAAAATCATTGTTGTTAATCATATGTACGTGTTTGATTGTATTCAAATTTTAAATTATTTTAATTAAATATTATTTATTAATTTGAATGAAATCATTATGAGTTATTGATTATTATTTATTGATTATACTTTATTTCATTAGAGTAATTGTTATAATTGTTATAAAGTAATAATGTTATCTTTAAACTTAAAATAATATAAAGGAAGAAAAACTAGAAATAATAAACAGTTTTTTTCAAATCACAAAATGAAACTTTTACTAATTTTCTTTGTAACATGTCTGGCTTCAACAATGGTATGTTTTTTTTTTTTTTTTTTGATACTTTTTAACTATAATATAGTATAATTATAAGCCATTTAAAACCTAGTAAAAATATTATTTATATATTAAGGGTCAATGGATGGATCCATGGGCTTATAATGGCTACGATCCAAGAACTGAACTTTCACCAGATCCAAGAGTTCCAAATTATTTTTATCCGGCAAACCCAAATCCACGATTTTCATTTGCAATTGGGGTACGTAGAATACTTGAATTGATACAAGATTTACAAGATACCAAAATAACAAAAATTTTTAATTTATTATTTTATATTATGGATAAATTATTTATTAATTACAGAGTAAAGTAATATAATAATATTTGTAATAAATTAATTTCACATAATAAAATATTATTCAAAAGAAAGCCTTATGTTATATTTAATATAAAATTCTATCCGACGATGGTAAATAAAAATGATCTTGTATTATAATTTTGTTTATAGGCCGGATTAAGACGAAATGACGAAGAAAAAGTAGAATTTCCAGAAGAACCACAACCACAATATCCACCACAAACTACAGTAATGTCAATAATTGATTATGGTTTGAAGGAATGGAAAAATGCTTTTAAAGGATGCAATATATTTACTATAATAAAGAATGCTATAGAAGCTATTGAACGATTTATACTAAAAATTTTATCGGTTATTTTTTATCCAATTTGGAAACATTTCCCGACTTTATAATATAATAGATATTAGTTTGTATGTTATTTCTTTATAACTCTTTAAAGAAAATATAATTATTATATTGTGTTCATATATTTTTATTTATTTATTTCTTTAAGTTTATTTTAGTATTACAAGATAAAAGTATATAAAAAAAGTAACAATTAAATCAGAAATTGCAATAAACAATTCCTCCGATATAACATGGTTAGAGAGACGCAACAGTACCACGTATTCGCGCGGTCTCTAACAGCCGCTCGGCGTCGAAGACGCCATATTTACGAGACTTGAGTTTCCCCACCTTCAATCACCCATTTCAACCAATCACATTTAAGTTAAAAACATATGACAAACAAAAAATATCAAATGAATTTTCATAAAATAGTTATTTACATACTAAGTGCGGAAACCATTTACATAGNGGAAAAGTAAAGTTTGAAAAACTATATTTTTTTATTATAAATACAGTTTTCTAATAGATACCTTAGAAATAGGAGTGCTTTTTCCGAAATTTTCCGCACGCTAATCTAGTTACAATGCGGGAAATAGAAGTTTCGGATGTTGCTTAGGTAACACAAATCAACTCATTTCAATACATGAGTACAAAAAATAAATGTTCTTATCCCTAGTTTTACAGAAATGCAATTTATAAAAATGATTTAAGTCCTTGTATTTGTAGTTTCCTAATATAATATACGTTCAACATATATCTATAATATAGAATTATAGATCTATGATTTTGCTAATTAAATAAGTATAGTATATGTATGTATGTACCTATAATAATGGAAATAATGATATAGGGATGCTGTATAAAAATTAAATTGTTTTAAGAAGATTTATTTAGAATTTTTGATTACACAATTTCTTAAAAATAATAAACAATAACTTAGGCTAATTTTGTAGGTTTAATAAAGGTTCGTTTACGTTTCATTTTCTTTCGTTGCAATTCTAAATCATGTAACTGAGAATAAATTTCTGCAAATATTTCAGATTGTTCTTCTTCTGGTATTGTGGCTCTAAAATATAAATTAAAATAATGAAAAATTATATTTATAATTGATATAAAAATCTAATAATTTACCTATATTGTTTCATTAAATCATATTTTTCCCAAGGTGTGGCTAATTCTGCCGCTCTTTTATAAAATCTTTCATCTAATTCTAAATCTTGAACGCCTTTTAAATTTTTACGTTCCCAACGTTCTAACCATGGTCTTGGTTTCAATTTTACCTAAAATGTTATGTATTAGTATAAAAATAATTGAAATAGAAGAAAATTAAAAACCTTTATATCGTTAATAGGTACAGAAGTTCCTTCTGTTATAATTTCTGGTTCCATGTTTATATCAAAAGTACTATATTCTGGAAGTGCATCTCTTAAATATAATAATTCATCATCTAACCGTTTTTCTAATTTAATAACTTCAACCTTTTGTATAGCAGGATCATACATTTCGTATAAAACTTCAACTCCCTTTATAAATAAAAATATCATAAAAAAAATGTAACATTATTATTAATTTTTATTTTATTTTACCTGATGATCAATAACATTTCTTAAAATAAATCTAGCTCGTAAACCACAGCCTTCTCTTTTAATACATATTCCAAGAAATCTGGATGTTTTTCCAGGCGAATGTGGATCAGATGTAGTTACAGCTAATATTGAACCAACATAAAATTCTGGTATATCTATCTGTATCCTACGATTTAACATATCTTGCCGTTCTAGCTTCTCTCTTAAATAATTTCGACGAGAAATATCAGGATCTGGTATGAATTCTGGATAGATATTACGATATTCGATTGGTGCTAATGGTTTCCTTACATTTCTATCAGTTTCCTTAGTTTTTGGGATATTCACAGCTGATAAATTGCGAATGCCTTTACCTAAAGCATGTTAATTAAATTTATAAAATACAATAACTTAATTAAAATGCTGCAAAATTATAAATAAACATACTTAAATACTTTGATAATTCAAAACGTAAAACATTTCGTAGAATCATTTTAAAGATATTCGTAAAAGATTAAAAATAAATTAGATACAGCGATATACTTTATAAAATAAGGTTATATTAGTTTTCTATACCATAGATATCATATTTTATGCTTATGTCATATGCAAACAACTTTTTTATTTTTTATTTAATAAATAATACATCTTTCTATGATAATAACAGTAATATTCGTATTTAAATAAATATTCAATTACTGAGGAAGCATTTTACATAGTAGGAAACATTATTAATTTTTATTTATTAAATTTTCTATTATTCATATTGCTTTTTAAAAACGAATGTTTAAAGATGTTTAAAGATGTTTAAATTATTATTTTAAAATAATAAAAACAAATAAATCCATTGACAAATTAATTCAATGCAATTATAATAGACTAAATAATTTACGTATATGTATACGATTAATTATTTTCATGTAAAATTTATTAATTATAATTACATTATAAAATTATAATAGAAGATCGTTTTTATTTACAATCGTCGGATAGAAATTAATATTTTATTATGTATTATCAAAGTGTATTATCTATTATTTAAATCAATCAATTCACAGAATCTTTATTTTATTTCAAAATAAAAAGTTTTAGAGTAACTGATTGTAAGAATTGTGTCATATTAGTCAACACAAGTTTAGATACGATAAACGATTTCTAAATATGTCATATAATTTTTATTCAAATAGGCACCAAAATAATACCGATTACAAGAAAAAAATTAAAAAGTTAAAAAAATTAATTAAAGATTATGTGATTGTAAGTAAAATTTTATTCATTAGAATTAAGACCTGTTAAATATGTGATACTTTAAGGAAAATGCAGCTTTATGTGACCAAGTTGCACAAGTACAAGAAAATATATTAATTGCAAAAGAGGAACGACGATTTCTGTTGAAAAAACTATATCAATTCGAACCGCAGTCTGATGGAGAGATTGCTCAAATAGCTTCAGTAAAATCTAATTCAAATAACACTTTAGGAAGTCAGAATGGTGAACAAAGAAAGAACAGAAAACAAAAATCTGGTTCTTCTGAAAATAATGGTAATAATCTTGAATGATATTTAAAAATATGTTACTAATGTTATTTATTTTATTTTTTAGAACATAGATCATCGAAATCAAGAAAATCAAATAATTTTCGACTTAGAAAAAAAGTGGTTCAACAAATTCCTTTAGATTCTACAGGACGCCCTGTTTTTCCAATAGAATTAGGAGGACTTACAGTACATTCTCTGGGAGAAGTAGTAACTGACCGGCCAGAATTTCACACAGAGGATGTTATATATCCAGTAGGCTATGTTTGTACAAGAGTGTATGGTAGTTTAAAAGATCCTACTATTAAATGTGTATATACATGTAAAATATCTGATTACAATGGAGGACCTCGGTTTGATATAACTGCTGATAATAATTTAGATGTACCAATAATTGGCTCAAACCCTGATATATGTCATACGTTATTATTACAACATATCAATGATTCATTACAAATGGATGTTGTTAATATTAGACCGCGTGGAAATGAATTTTTTGGATTATCACATCCAACAATATTAAATTTAATACAAAGTTCTCCAGGAACTCGTAAATGTACAAACTATAAATGGACGAAATTTGAAGTTGGAAAAAATCCTGATATAATAGATGAAACAGATCCTAGCCTTAATTTTGAATCATTACAAAGAAATATTAATTTTAGTAATTTAAATACAGTGACAGAAATTAAACTGGAAACTCCAGACGATTTTATGGAAAATACTGCAGATACATTACGAGATTTCTTATTATCTTCTTGATGGTAATTTAATTGAAATATAACAATTTATTTTATTTAGAAACACATTTTATTCATAATAAATTTTTAAAATGCCTCGATGTTGTTTTAAAACTAAGGTTATTTTATCACCTGTATTAACAATAAGAGGATTATCTAACATAAATGCAGTATTATTAATAAAAGCTTCATTTCTTCTTGTATTTATATTTTCGCCTTTTAATAATTCGATATCAAACCAATAAAAAATCGCATTTGCCTGGCCGGTTTGTATAATATTGGATGATAACTTTGAATAAGTTGCTTCTGATATGTTGTTTGTATTGAGTAGTCCGATTTTAACAGGTTCGGATAAGTTAATATGTGGTACAGTTTGGAAGTTCATATTTCGTTGTTCTGTGCTCTAAAATAGAAACATTATTTATTAATTTTCAAGACATTAGTGAATATATTACATCATTACCTTGTATTCGTTAATAAATTCTGCTATTTTAAATCCACAAACATTACTATCATTTACTTTCGTAGCTTGTTCCAACCAGTCACATTGAACTAGCTGTGCATAAACATAAACATTTTCAGGTATGTACATACCTTGATTTGTTAAATTATATCGTAATAGTTGTGCTTGAAATACTTCAAATTCGTTAAGTAATCCACAAGGATTGAAATAATTTTGAAATATTACATCGAAATAAACATTTTTATCAATAAAATCATTAAAATTTTCAATTGGTACAAAATGTATATTTGTATTTACGTTGATAGAATTTAATTCGCAGTGTCTACGAATTGCTGTTTCAATAGTTTTATCAGGAACGCGGTAAGTTAATTTTGCACCATGTTTTGCTAGTAATAATCCAAGTATTGGAAATGGTGATAAATCTAATACTGATATATTATTTATATTTGTGTTTTTAAAACGTTCGATTATTTGCGACGATACATTTTGTATATGATTTAATAATAATGTATCGTTTAAAAATGGAATTGTAGCTTCATATGATAATAACAAACTAGTTTGTTTATAACCATTTTTAAGACAATTTATATCTAAATAACTTTTATAATATGACATATTTATAAAGAATTCTTCATTAATTTTAACAGAAATTGGATACGGTAAATAAAAAATAGCTTGTTCCCAACAAGAATTTAACGGTGAATTTGGATTATTTGTTAATGAAACGGAATTATTTAAATGCAATGTAAACCAAACTGCAAATGCCTCAACTTTTCCATTTCGGTTACATTTTAATTTAACGTTTCGGCTGTAGTTTGTTTTTAAAGATTTTAATTGTTGTAAATTGTTAAAATCTATGTGTAAGCCTAGTTCTGTATTAGTCATATAATTTACTTTTTCATATTTTAAGTTTTCCGTATCGTATGGAAGTGGTAAATAAACTAATCGTAAATTGTTGATATTTAATAAATTATTAGTTCGCCGTTTTAAATGAACTTTTCGTGTTAATTCGTCACTTCGTATACCAGTTACGTATATATCAACACCAGCAGGGATAACTTTGCCTGCAGGTGGAGGTAACAGTAGATTTTCCCATGCATGTATTACCGTTTCTAAAATATTTTCACCAAATACTCCACTATCCAAAATTTCAGTTACTAAGAGAGAAGCTTTCTGTTTTAAATCATTTGGTATTATTAAATCCGTTGAACTTTTTTTAATTAATTGAATATTTTGAGCATTATTAGCTGTAACTACTTTCGTAGCTATTTCAAACATAACTTCAGAATAATCGCAAGCAATAATACTTTTACATTGTTTACTTTTCGATGCGAATAAACTTAAAATTCCTGTCCCTGTTCCAACATCTAAAATATTTGCAAAACCGTTTGCTATTTCCATGAAAATGGCTTGTCCATAAGATTTATTTCGTTTAATATCGTTTAACATTGGAAAATGCCATCGTTCAACTAATGTATATTTCGTTGTTTGTAAATTTTGTTCAGCTGGTAGAAAATTAGAGTCAAAGCTTATTGATTTTTCAAAGTATGATTTTGCTGCATTAAAGTTTTGTAATCTAAAAATAAATTACATATTTACTACAACGGAAATATTTAAATCTTAGATAACATTTACTTTAATGCATGTATTCCTAAATTGTTTAAAATTTCTACACTTGTAGGAAAATATAAAGTTGCTAAATGATAACATTTAAAAACATCTTCATATTGTTTCCGGCTGTGTAGTATGCTTCCCCATAAATAAAGAATATCTGTAAATTCTTTTTCGTAAGCATTTCTAGCTTCTGGTTGCAATAATTGAAAAACTACTAAATAATGAGCAAAAGATCTTCCATAATTTTTTTCTTCATAATATTTTCTTGCTTTTTGCAATGAATCTTGCAAGATTCTTATATTATTATCAACATTAGCCATTAACCATATTATTATCAACTGTATTACTGATTAATTTATTCACTTAATTAATAATTAATTATAATAAAAACAAATAAACTATTATGATAACATTAATGTGTAATGTTGCATTTAAAATTTTCAGCACTTTTGTTGATAATACGTATTTTTTAAATGTTGAAGAATAATCTAAAATACTTTTGTATTTTAATTTAGAATTTATAGAAATATATTGATCAAATTTTAATGTTTAATACTAAATTTATTGATTGGAATAATTATTATAATAAACATAAAAATTAGAGCTGATTTAAGATAATACTGAATAACAAAGGTAATAATTATGTTAAGATTATTATGGGTTTATTTTCGAACATATTTATAGCTAACAGCTGATTCAGTTTCAACACGTTTTGCACTAATCGTAGTCTTTATCAGCTTTTTGAAAAATGGCGGTAGCGAGTGACACGACTTACGATAAAAGTCCAATAAATATGTGGAAGGTTTGGTGCCCAATATTAATAAATGCAACAATGTCATTTTGTGCCTATAAATTAACATTAAATATAATTCCAAAATTTAAAAATATGTTTATTAGAGCCAATTTATTTGGGATCGATATGAGTAAAACAACAAGTGATAAAGTGTAGGTTATATATTATAAAAATGAGTTTTTTTAATGAAAAACTGTTTAATTTACAGCCCAGAAGCGCTGGGAGTAGTATCTGGATGTATTTTTTTAATAACTTTATTCCTTTTTATACCCATACCTTTTACATCATATATATTAAACGAAGCAGGTTTTCCTCATGATAAAGTACGTAAATCGCCGATATATCTAATATTTTTATAAATAACGTTTATAATTAGTTTGTAGAATTAATAGCAGCTTTGTTATCAATATGCTGTATGCTTCTTCTCGGATTTGCTGATGATGTACTTGATTTAAGATGGAGACACAAGTTATTATTACCTACAATTGCCTCGCTACCATTGTTAATGGTATATTATGTCAATTTTAATTCTACAACGATTATAGTTCCAAAACCTCTCAGGGAGTTTTTTGGCTTTTCTGTCAATTTAGGATTTTTCTACTATGTGTATATGGGCATGTTGGCTGTGTTTTGTACAAATGCAATCAATATATTAGCAGGTGTAAATGGTTTAGAAGCAGGACAAAGTATTGTTATTGCAATTTCAATAGGAATTTTTAATGTTATCGAATTGCGTGGTGATTTATGGGAAGCACATCAATTCAGTCTATATTTTATGCTGCCATATATTTTTACATCTCTAGCATTGCTCAAACATAATTGGTATGTTATATTTCGAAAATATAAATAAAATTTATTTATTGTTTTTAAAATTATAGGTATCCATCAAAAGTATTTGTCGGAGACACATTTTGTTATTTATCAGGAATGACTTTTGCTGTTGTTGGAATTTTAGGTCATTTTAGTAAAACTGCTCTTTTGTTTTTTATTCCACAAGTGTTTAACTTTTTATATTCCGTGCCTCAATTGTTTCATTTTGTCCCATGTCCTAGACATCGGTTACCAAAGTTCAATTCAAAAAGTGATAAATTAGAAATAAGTGTAACTAAATTTAGGAAATCGGATTTAACGATTATTGGAAGATTAATTATATGGATTTTTAGAACATTTAGATTTATACATTGGCATGAAAAAGATGGTTATATAACTACAAATAATTTTACTTTAATTAATTTAGTTTTGCTATTATGTGGTCCTATGCACGAAGCAAAGTTAACTACTATGTTAATAGGTATTCAAATTGTTTGTAGTGTAATGGCGTTTGTTATTAGATATCCATTGGCATCATTGTTTTATGACGTATAATTTAATTTTTATATATTTAAGTACTTGATGTGAATAGATATGTATAAAGAATTGTACATAGATATATTTTATTTTAAAGTTACATATACATATATTAGAATACCAAATTTTTAAATATTATATTGTTTTTTAATTGTTGTTTGCAAAATGTTGAAATAAATGACTAGTTTTACATATGAAGTTTTTCTTATTTCTTTAAATAATTTCCTTTCACTGTAATATATATTTTAATTAATAGACTGCATACTATAACAGATTTAATGTATTGTTAATGAATAAAAATTTTTTAATGATTGAATTTATGTTTTTTTTAATGTTAACTTTTTATAATAGTTTTTAAATAATATCAAGTATGTTTGTATTCTAATTTGAATTTGTTTTTTGTGGAATAACAAATATATAAAAAGAAAGTGAAAATATGTCTACATATGATGACGATCTAGAGGAAGAAAAGGGTGAAGGAGGGGAGACAGACCAATACCCATATGGGGTGTGTATAAATAAATATTCTTTTAAAACATACATCAATATATGTCATATTTAATTATATACAATTAAATTTTAAATTGCTTTATTCCTTAACGAATAAGAATTTTTACATATTACATAAATATATGATATAAAACATTTATTTTATTGTATTATGACTGTCCGCCGTAAATTAAAAAGAACTTGAATTAGCGATATTTAAAATAAAAAAATCTGTATAGGAATACGAAGGAGAACGCGACGAAAATTTAAATCGTCATGGTTTTGGTAGCGCATTATTACCAAATGGTGATATTTACGAAGGGCAATATTACCGTGGTATGAGACACGGCAAAGGTATTTACTGTTTTCGAAATGGGGCTCGGTATGAAGGCGAATGGCGTAAATGGTTAAAACATGGTCAGGGACAATTTACATACCCTGATGGATCGCGTTATGTTGGGGATTGGTGGAAAGATCTACGTCAGGGATTTGGTACATATTATTATCCAAATGGTGATTTTTATGAAGGTGCTTGGTATAAACATGAAAGACATGGTTTAGGAAGCTATAGTTATAGTAGTGTTGGGGTGCGATTTATGGGTATGTAAAAAATAACTCATAATTTACAGATTTCGAAAGGTTTTTTTAACTAATTAAGGATTCAATTGCCGAAGTTACAATTACGCGATACTAATATTTTATTTATTAAAAATGTCTGATTCGAATGATGAATGATGCAATTCTTGGTTTCAACGTGTTTTTGAAACATATAGATATTTAATTAAAGTTTGAATTCGCATCACATGAAAGAATAATTCTAAAAAAATAGTAATTACCCAAAAAATATATATTTTTTAAATCTCCAATAGGTTTCAAAGTAAATATCAGTTATCATAATTAACGGTTAATGATTTTTTACGTAAATATATACAGGTACATGGAAAATGGGCCGCATGGAAGGTCCAGCACATGTTATTTATCCAAATTACGTTTTCCATGGTAAATATGAACGTAACTTACCAATTGGTCCTGGAGTTTTTTCATTTGAATTAAAAGTATTACAACATGGTTATTATATAAATATGAAAGACCCGAAATTTGATTATATTGAAGAAGAAGAACAACAACTTCCAGCCGAAGAACCAGAAATACCAGCAGAATTGGTAAAGGGAGCTCCGCGTGGTATTGTACCAATATGGAGAGCGCGTTATATTACCGAATATAAACCAGAATTAATGCCACCCGAGCCTGTGACAATTCCATTTTGTCAATCTGAACTTTCACTTGTGGATATTATTGAATATTTAGAGAAACAATATGGATCAAAAGCATATATGGGTGATGAAGAAGAAGAAATGACTGAAGATGAATTTTATCGATACCATCGATTAGTTGATAATTATGTTCCTAAACAACTTGACCCGGAAGAACCACGAGAACATCCGGTTTAGAACCTATTATTATTTATGTATTAATTATGAATATTTTCTTTGTAGATAGTTAATTCATTATTAATTAATAAAAGTTGTTAATTTAATGAAAAATACTTCAAAAACGTAGCATTTATTTCCGTAAATTATAATATAATTTAAATTTTCGCACTATATTCTATTGTGTTCGATTTGCAGTCTTTCATTTACAAACAGAATAACAAAAAAAAATATTTTCTATTTTATTTTGATTTATAATTTAAATATATTAATAAACAAGTTTAAACTTGTAAAATTTTTATTACAAGACAATGATTTTAGCGCTTATTTAAAAGCAGTTGGTACGAAGAAATAATTCTTTCAAATATCTTTTAATCTTACAATTAGTTAAAAAATAGTATAATGTTGGTAATTTCCATTTTTCGTCAGGTTAAAAAATATTTTTTTTTGTTATTTTAATAAATGTTGAATCTTTCAAAACAATGATGAATAAAAGACAAATTGACTGTTACCCAGACAACTGGCTAGTATTCTTCTGTTTAATATTTAAACAAACTATAAAATAGTGTCAACATTATTATACTATTTGACATTTTTATTAATTACTAATTAAATAAAAATACAATGAATAATCGTCGCTACCGTAGTAGAAGTAAAAGTAGAAATTCAATGGATTCTGATAATAGTTCGGAATACAATAGCGATTATTCTAGAAAATCTAATAGCAGATCACGTTCGCGGTCACGAAGTTCTGAATCAGTTTATCGTTTGCATATTGCGGATATCGCGGAAGGTGTTAAAAAGAGTGATATCGAACATCTTTATGAAGAATATGGGGGACTTAAGGAAATTTGGATGGCGAATAGCCCGCCATGTTTTGGATTTGCTGTTTTCAAACATAAATCAAATGCTATTGCGGCCTTGAAAGGGACAGATGGATTGTAAGTACAATTTTAATTATTAATTTGTTTTAACTATTCAATAAAAAATAAAATACAATTGTAAATTTATTTTTGGTATTACTAATTTAAAGACCTAAATAGTCCCTAGTGAATTTAAAAATTGTATAAAATATATATAATTTTTCTTAGAATGCTATGTGGAGGAAGAATACGTGTGACCCACGCACGTCCCCGAACTAAAGGTCTCGGAAGAAGATTTTATAATCCTAATATGCGCTGTTATGAATGCGGTGTCCCTGGACATTTTTATAGAGATTGTCCAGAACTTTTTGATAGAGAATACAGACACAGGTATGCTATATATATATATATATATTGCAAAAATAAATTTCAAATTCATTTTTGTAATAAAGTTATAAATAATTTAATATTTTGTTGTTAAATTATGCAAAAAGTATAAATTTATATTAGTATTTAATATATTATTAAATTAGAATATATTAATTTTTATTAATTTTTTTATGTTGACAACAATGCATTTTATATTTAGATATACTAATGCCGGATAACAAAATCGGTCTTTTAATCAGTCTTTAACTGGTCTTTTCATATTATAAACAAAGTAGTTGCACACCTAATCTTTTAACTTTTTTTATATTCAAACTATGTTTTGAATCTATCTATTGATCTAATTTTTAATCACTTTTCTGATCGGTCTTTATATTAATAAATCTTTTAATCGGTCTTTAAAGAATTTTTAAACAATATCTGTCCATTTTATAAATTTTTAGCTGTTCCTTATTGTTTTTGAATCTGACCGACGTTTAAATAGTTTTTACCTGAACTTTTATTTTTTAAACTGACTTTCAACCGGTCTTTAATGAATTTTAATCTGATTTTTTGGTCTTAATCGGTCTCATCGAGTACTAGTAGATACTTAAAATAGTTAATAATGTAAAAAAATGAGATGTTATAAATACTAATATAGTATTTATACGATATAAAACTGAGTAAATAAATAAAAACTGATTATACTGATAGTGCTTTATTTAAAATGGTATATCTGGATTTAATTAATCAATGGTTAAAAAAGTATGGTTGGTTTTTATGGTTCAATGGTTTTGTGTCTTGTAACTGGGCGTGGTTTGGTAAAATGGTTATAAAATGGAATTTGTAGTACCCAAAATAGGGTAATCTTTGCTTAAACATTTCTTTTTGTTCATCTTATATGGATGTGTGTCTAATTCCAATAAAATCAAATCAATTATTTTATTACACATAGAAATAAAAAATAGTTTTACTTGTCCAGTATCATCCATCCATCCATCCATACTTAAATATTGTTATTTATTGTTGTTTTTTTTTTTTTTTTTTCTGTTTGGTTAATTTTTTTAGTGAAATATTAATGTTTATTTTTGTATAGTAAGTATTCGTCACGCAGAGGTTACAGTCGGTATTCGTCGAAACGTCGAAATTCCTATTTAGAACGGCGTCGTTATTCCGAAGATAGATCTCCGGAAACAAGACGTAGACGAAGATAAAATAGAAACGATTTTTTTTCTGTAATTTCCAATTTCGTTAAAATTAAACTTTAATATAAATCAGAATTAATGATATTTTAATAAGAAATAGTATTCGTTATGTTATTTTTAAAAATATATTGTTGTGTAAGATGTATGTATGTACATATGTGGGAGGTTATACTATTTAGAACAATAAATTTAGTTTGTGCCATTAAAATTGTAATTTCAAACATTTTATATTGTTTATATGACTTTTTAATAAATTTCAAAATAGTATAATTCTCTTAATTAGTCAATATAGCTTTAATTTTTTTTTAAATATTGTTTAAAACTAATTTTGTTTATTCTAATCTCAGTAACTCACAAGTTGATTTGTGATGTAAGCATTTAGGAATATAAATCAATAAAAACAATTATTAATATAAATGTATTTTTCGATATTTTCTATAGTGCTAGAAGTATGAAAACTCAAAAATTGTTTTGAATGACCTTTAAACAACTGGTAGTACTATTGGTCCTTCAAATTAAAAGTTTATTCAATGACAATTTTCGATCATCATAAATATAAACATAATCTTGTTTGTTCATTTCAAAATTGCAGCTCCGCTTGAAATGTGTTCGCCGAAAGGTGAAACCGGCGAAAATTTACTCAAAAATATTAGATAGTATGTTTGAAAATATTTAAATCTCATTAACATGTATAATTGGTAGGAACAGTGTAATTTGACTAAGACAAGTGTTATTAATTTTTATTACTCTAGACGACCGCGTTCCATAATCGCATAAATGATGTTTTTCGCGGAGATAGGCGAGTCTAAATTTTCTAAATTACTAATTTGTGTAATATTATTGTTGAAACCGTGCTGAATTATGTCAAAAAGTGTTCGAAATCGATTCAAAGACAGTTTACACAAGTTCATAAAAACTTCCGTATTCGCATTTTTTACGGAGTTTCGATTCCGATTCCGATATGTCGGAACATCCGATTGTTATTACACTTCCGATTTCGGTTCCGAAACTTTTAAATCGGAAGTTTAAGTCTGAGGTCTAATCTATGACACTTTAAGAAATAGATTAAACGAAGACAAAGCTGCAAAGCTTTAGTTTATTAAATATAATGTTCCACCTTTAGAGTCATTTCATTTGATTTAATTTGCTAACTGTTATTGAAAATATGTTCATTTTGATTTTCATCGCCTGTGTAGATTTATTATTTTCTAATTAAAATTAAAGTGCTTAACTGAATATTGTTTTTATTTGCCCTTAAAACAAATCTCTTTTGCCACCACCTGTGACACCGTCTCCGACTGCGACTTCGGTTTACGATTCCAATTCCGATAAACCAAATTCAAAAACTCCGACTCCGACTTCGGTTTCGATAAAACCACCTCCGTTGCATCCCTTGTTCAGACTTTGTCAAGTTCGACCCGCCTAAAGACTTTTTACGCGACAAGAAGTTTGACGACAATGTCAAAAATATGGTACAGCAAGGTAAACAAGTATCTAAATATTGCTAAAGATTATCTTTTATCTCTATATTAATATAACATGATATAATATATTTAATTAGTTTTATTATTTTTACAAGGCAACATTTATAATGTATATAATAATTTATAAAACATTTTATTCTGCTTCATCTTCAGCATCCATAATTGTTTTGAAACAAAATGGTTCAAAGGGATAGCCCAATCCCATATAAAATTTGCTCATAAATTCAACCCTAAAATAATATAAAATAATAACGTACATATATAAGAAAGATAATTTAACTTATTAATAAATATAAATTACCAATGTAAACGTAGTGTATGTAAGAAAGCTGATAAACCTTCCATCATAACCAATATAGCAATGGTGAAAAATGCCCAAATTGCAAAGAAAATGAATATAAATAAAGCTCCCATATAGTCACTTTGTTTCAAACCCATTTGAAATAGTTTACCCCATAAGATTTCTGATAATTCTGAAAAAAATATATTCAAAATGAAATCAAAATATATTTTTTATAAATAATAATAATAATCTTACGTGCATGAGCTAAAGATAACGCCCAGAGACGCAAATAAGATGCAGTATGTGAAATTGTACTTAAAACATATTCAATTGTATGAATTGCTTGATGAATAAATATTTCACTAAGTGGTTCTTCTTCTTCTTCTTTTTCATGGTTTTCTATAGATGGTACCTATAAAAGAAATTATAAAGATCGGTCATGTTTTTGGAAAAATTCATTATAATTACCTTCTTTTTTGAAAGTTTTCTTTGAATTACAAAATATATTGGTTTACCCAATAATAAAACTGGAATGCAAGCCAAAGATACGAACACAAATGCTTTTTGTAAATCTGGTTGAGAATCAAACATATATTCTTTACATCCTTTTGGAGGTTCACTATGTTTGAAAAGCATCATATTTATAAATAATATCAAAACAGATGGAGCACATGAAGTTCCATAAATATTATCTAAAATTATTATATTTATTCATTTCTCACAAGATATTATAACATTTTTTAAAATATTACCATATCTTGCTCCATAATTAATCCATTTATGGAACATCATAAATACCATATAGAAAAATAAAAACACTAAAAATATTAATTGCGGTAAAAATTCTAATAATATATTTATTTTTGTACGGAAATGCCTGTAAAATATGTATAATAAATAATATAATTTAATTTTATATAATTTCAGTTAGAATACTTACACATGATTAACAACACCAACACAAACTCCAAAAATCATATGAATAACTCCAAATATAATAGATAATTTCATTTTATATGAATTCATGAAAATGATTTTATTTTTTGCAAGCTGGAATAAAAGTTTTGAATATTATATAACATATATTTACAAGATTAAACAAGTTTCGAATTACCTGCCAAACAGGATCAAGTCCAAATATGTACGGACTTCCACTATCATCATATCTAGGATTTAATAGATGTTCGGATTCAATTGCAATTCCAGGATTTGTAACATTCCAACTGGATCCAAATATATTAAACGATTTGGAGAATATATCATTATAAATAAGTCCAGTATAAATAGCAAAAATACCCATAAGTAATATAATATAACGACCACCAAAGAATATATTCCAAACTTCGTTCTTAATTTTTTTCGCGATTAATTGCTTCTCCCAGTAGCACATGTATGCGCCAAATAATAATATTATTACGCCGTGGCCGGCATCACCAAACATTACAGCAAATAAAAATGGAAATGTTATTATCGTGTATAAAGCTACAAATAAATAATTATTTATAATAAATATTTATTGGAAACATTCACGAAATTACCTGGATTAGCTTCATGATAGCTAGCAACACCATAAGAGTCAATTAAATTCTGGAAACCTTGAGTAAACCTGTTAGTTTTATTATAAGTTGGAGGATTTTCATTTGTTTCAATAACATTTAAAAATGAAGTTATTGCACTTCCGCCAACATCCTTAAAATTTTCAATCAATATTCATATATTTTTTAATATATAAAATAAAATGCTTACCGCTCCTTCTTTAAGCACATTTTGAACCAAAGATATATTTTTAACAGGAATCCAGCATTCACCAATCATACATTTTCTACTCACATCCATGTTAAACATATTTAAAGTGTGATATATTGCTTTCATTTTGCGCACCATAACAATCCAGTTTTGTAATTCGTTTGCAATTCCGACTAGAACACGTGCGCGATGGTCTTTTGATTGATTTAATATCTAAACATATATTTTTTCAATAATTAAATAGTTTTATACGACCTTGAGCAGCAGAGGTGGTACAATTCTAGTTGATCTTTCTTTTTTAATATATAAATATAAGTTAAACAGCAGATTTTAAATTATTTGCTCAATTAGACTTTGTACTACCTCTGCTAATTTCAAGGTCCTTCAAATCATAATTTTCAAAATTGTTTTATAGGACCTTGAGCAATAGAGGTGGTATATTTTTAGTTGATCATTTATTTTAAATATATAAATATGAGTTATACACTAGGCTTCAAATTATTTGTTCAACTAGAGTTTGTACTACCTTTAGTATCTTCAAGGTCCTTCAAATCATAATTTTGAAATCTGGTGTGAATAGAATTTCAACGAGTAGAAAAAGGATAGAAAAATAGTTTCACTACTGGCTTATACATTGATATTATAAATAAAATGCATAAATTGAAGTTCATTGTTACAAGAAATGGAATAAAACCCTTATTTGATCATAAAATACTTTGTAAATAAATATAATATCCATAACAAGGTAAATAACATATCTAAACAAGTTTGATCAAAAGCTATCACGTCACGAGAAATCCGAACTGTAGTTTACTACGTAACTAATTAAATATAAAAGTATATAATATTTGAAGTAAACAGTATATAAGAACATGCCAAGCATCGTTTATTAGTTAGTTAAAAACAAGTATTACCAGAGTAATGTCCTCAAGTCTATTCCGAACATCTTTCAACATATTTTGCCTTTCAATATTTGTATTTGGACAAGAACACATAGACGCGTGAAATCCTGCACAAACTTTTTTCACGCGAGATTTTAATTGTTCTCCTTGGAAAAACGCAACAAATACAGTTTTGTAAACTTCATTACCCTGAAATATTACTCAAAATAAATTAAACTTCAAAACGAAAAGAAAGAAAATGAAATAAATACAGTTTTCGGATCTTCTAATGGTTCATCAATATCAACTCGACGCATAAAAACATTACCCCTAGAAATTCTCCACAACATTCGCTCAAATGATGGAGCTTTTGAACGCTGGACAACACCTGCAACGAAACTTAAACCTTGGGGACCAAGTTCTTCTGGAATTTCTGAATCCATGAAAAAGTTCTCAGCTTTTTCTAATACGTAGCGTATTTCAAGTAATTGCAGGTAATCAGATTTTAAGTTGATTGCATTCTCACTAACTTCTCTTATATTATTTTCCGTTGTTTCTACAAATGCCTACAAATAACAATATATTACAATTGTAAGTATTTTAAAATAGTCTATAATTTGTTTATAATATTTTATTGCTATTGCTTTTTTACGTCGATTTATATTATTATTTTAATGGATTATATGTTTATCTATTAAATATAAATAATGTTTAATAACGGATATATTTGTTTAAAACAGTTTTTTCCGATAACCTGAGATATATTTATATCAAATTATATAATTCATAGATTTGTTAAATGCAAATATATTTGCTTTTCTAATAAAATATCCTTGATTAATTTTTCCATATGAATAAATAATAATTTATGAAATCAGTTTAAGTACTTATATTGTTTTTATTGCATTTTACGTAAATAAAATCACGATCTGATAATTACTGATAACATTTTTTTTTAAATCAAGATTGATAACGAATCATGTGCTTATATTATTATCTTNTTCTATAATAATGTACAAACCTCTAAATTATTAATTTCTCGTGGCATTGGGGCACGAGGTAATTCTGGAACGTCTGGTATTTCAACATTGTCCTTTTTTATTTCTGATTCCATGAAACGAAGTTTTCTTTCCATTTCATCGCAACGACGAACTTCGTTAATGAATTTACGTTGAAAAGGGTGAACCTCTTCATTTAACTAATATTTGAATATTTTATTAATATATTTAAATTTTGTTACGAGTTTCAACATTTATATTATGGGTAAAGAAATGAATAATTTGAGTAAAATTTGAACGCAGACAAAAACTGAGTTTGAATTAGTTTTTATTTTATAGATTATTTATTTATTTATTATTGAACTAGTACTTAAATCAAAGAAAATCAATCATTTATTATTCACTTAAATAAATATATAACAGATAATTTCAAAAGAATGTCTAGAAAACTCAAATTCCAAAAAATGGGAAATATTTTTATCTATTTTAAGTTGTTTTACAATGAGTCAGGATAAAATAAATATTATTTTTGTAACTTATATATTATTTAAGCCAGAAAACTTAAAATTATTTAGTAATATTCTTTACATTTTGGATGATTTTACATTGTTTAACATTTATAATTATTGAGTTTCGAAATTTATTTCGAAAATCGACTAATTATTTCTTTACTTACATCTCGAAATTGGACAGTGCCTCGTTCCCCTAATTCCGAAATTGTGGGATATGCTGCTTCCGGTTGAAGAAAAATTTGGCACAGGGCCATATCTTCACTACGAAACATCGACCCCATATTTTTTCCTGTTAAAACTTGATTTTAATAATTACATATAATCTTAATTGAACTTAACAGAATGGAATAATTCAGCTTTCTGTTGTTCTATATATTATATTATCTGATATTTCTTCATCTTTTTATCTTATTTATCAAATACATTTAATTTAAATTTTTTTAGAAATTTTTACATATTATTTCAAGTAGTTAGCTTTATCTTACAATTAGTGTATCATTACTTGATTAGAGTTACACTTTGATTAGTATATTTTTCAAGATTTAATTTTGAAGTGTTTATTACCCCTTTAATTAAATTATAAATTCATATAATTAAATTAGTTTTAGTTAAACCGTGTTTTGTTTGTGAGCTGTTTAAACTAAATTTTCTTAAGTAAATAAAAAAATAATGCTAAATTCGAATTAATTAGAAACATCTCTTTATATAAATTTTTAAATTTCAAATTCATAAAAGCCAGTCATATGACAATTAAAATAAAATTTATTAAATAATATTATAAAACCAATTATAAGGGTACATATATTCGGAAGATATAGTTAAAATAATATATTTATTACTTACCTGTTAATTATAAATTTTTTTTAAAAAACAGAAAACATGAAAAATATAAATTATTACAAGCAATGAATCGAAAACAACTACTACAATAAAATTATTTATTGTATCTATTAAATTATTTTCTCACACGTGATTTTAATCAATGATAACAGATATATGTAAGAACTAGTAAGAATTAATTTGATAAGATTGTAAATATCAGATTATCTATGAAAATTTCTAAAATATTATAATTATTGAAGTAAAATATTTCATTTTACTTGCTATAATGTAAATTCATAGTTAAATAATATATTTGAAATTACAGAATTTTTTATCTTATCATTAAAACACAATTTTATCATATATTTTAAATATGATGTGTTGTATCAATACTTTTTTATTTTCTTGATTATACATATTTGGTTAAATTTAGATATATTTTGAAGTTTTGAAGTACTTGGTAGTTTTAAATATGTATTTTTCTGTGCTCACTTTAGACAAAAGACAAATTTGAACATCTACTTTTTAATAATTTATAGTTTATTTTAAATTAAAATCAAAGAAAAATCAAAAGATATACATTTTGATTAACTGGGTGTTCAGCTTATCAATATGTTGTCATATTCAGAGTATCTCTCTTTAGATTTGTTGCTCGAAACAATTGTCCAGGTTGTCTGACAATAAAGCGGACCTTGATTTAGTAATAGTAGTGCAATTTAGTTAAGTATTTGTTTAATAATTAATGTTTTTGAATATAAGACTTTTAAAGTTTAACAAATGATAATAGAAATGAATATTTTATATGAAATTTAAACTAGTTACGTACATATTACTTTCTTATAGATATTTTTTAAAAACAAGTGATAGTTTAATAGGTTATATGCATATTTTATTGTAATTTTTTGATCAAAAATGATTATTTATTAACGATTATCAATAATAAATTTAAATAAATAAGCAAAAGCTTAAAATTTAAAGGTAATATAGAAATATAATTCTTTTTAAATATTGTAACATTATATCATAACACAATTAGTGCAGAATTTTAAAACTTGTACAATCATGATATTTAAAACTGTATTTGCCCAAAAATTTATTTTGCTGAAAATTAGAAAAAATAACAACACAAAATTTTATTAATATAAATTTTATTCAAATTTGGTTATTTATTTACATATAAAAACATAAAATTATGAAACAATTAAAAATTTCTTTTTAAATATTATTATTTATAAAAAAATATATAAACAGGTACATTATACATTATATAATGTATTACATATATAGCTCTATATAATATAAATATGTAAGTTTTAAGTAAAATACTGTTTTTAACACAATAAATACGTCGTAAAATATATTTAATTTATCTGCGTTGCGGTGGACCTTCTTCTAATTTTCTCCAAACAACCTGAAAATACAAGTTAAATACATAATATAAAATTAATAATAATTTAAATATTATAACTTACATTACACATTTCCCTAACAAGGGCTTTTTCTCCATCGTCCATGTCTGGCGCAGTCGCGTCTTCTATTTCATTTTCGGAAACTGCGGCGGGCGCTCTTTCCACTGGAGTTCTTCCATCCCTTTCCAGTTGTTCACGGACTTCAAGAACTTGAAGTGCACGTACAACTGCTTCTGGACGACCACTAAGAACTGTTGCAGAATTTGGTGAAATTGTTACTGGATCTACTTCGGTATTTAAACCATTACCCTTTAGTTTATGTTGAAGTGCACGTTTCTCGTCTTCTAGTTGTTTTACTCTTTGTTCTAAAGAGCGAACATACTGCATTGTTTGGTCTGAAATTTAAAAAAAATATTAATTAAATATATAATTAATTTTCGGGGGAAATACTATAATACCATTAAAAGTACTTCTCTGCCTCACAAGATTTTCGTGTAGTAATCTTTCCCGGCTTGCTGTTCGTCTAGGGGCAGGTGGGTTGGAATTAACTGCGGAATTTGGGTTGCCTCCTCCAGGTCCAGGTCCTGGACCGCTTCCACCTCCGTTAGTAGTTCCATTTGTATTTGTTCCATTCGAAGTGGTAAATCCAGCAGTTTGATGAGGTTCATCAGCATTTGTCGATGAACTGGAACCATCACCGTCATCACGTAAAGCACCTCCCGCGGTGTTTCCTCCACATGATGGACACATAACAGAACTACTGCGTTCTTCATCCAAGTATAAACATAATTCCTTTAATTCTAAATTATCTTTTATTAACTCTTGTTGCTTGTTATCTAACTCGCGAAGTTTGCTTTGATATGCTGACACTTCTTGACGCATAACACTTGCAGTATAACGTCCAAATCTTTGCCATTCTCGAGCTAATTTCCGTCCCTTTTGCCTGTCATCGTCAAGGAAACAACATAAATCACGTAATTCTTGATTATCGTCGGCTAATCTTTGATTTGCTTCTTTTAAAATTCGCAATTCGTTCATTAATCCTTGAATATGACGAGTGCTGTCCGCGGATGATAATCTTGGTCCCGCGGTATTTGGTTCGATGTCGGATTTACGCACAAATTTTAACATGTCGTTACGGAGGAACTCTTCATCGGTTGGATATCTCCTAAGCTGCTGCGGCGGTAAGCGTGCCACTAACTCGGTCGGTAGTTCTTGTGATTGAGGTTGCGACACTCGAATATCCGCATATGGCGGATAACCCAGATACGGCGCCGACTTTGGGATACTGCCGGCGGCTGTTTGTTGGTGTTGGTTACTTGGGTAAAATTTTACGTGATCCAGTGGTGGACCTTTCACTAAATTGTTATGTTCTGGACCAGGTTTCATGGACGAGGATGAAGATGCGGTATTTGGATATGGTAGTGGTGCTTTTATATTCGCATCCTTATTGGCGCCAATTGAAGATGTGGGAGGTATCTGCGCAGTGCTTTGCGGATGAACTCCAGGAGCTATTTGATGTTGAGGGTGTATTTGTGAATGTGGTAAATGCTTTAAAATTCCACTTGTACCTGTTGGCGGTTGTGGCGGGGGTTGATAACGCGGAGGGACCGCACTTGCACCGTCGGAATTATTCGATGATGTCTTTACAAGATACTGTGGATGTTTCTTCTGTGACATGTTCGAAATAACGTTATTATCATATCAAAATTTAAACAATTTACATTGGTATAAATTATATTATTAAATAAATATAAATACAGTATTTTACAACTGTTTTGCACAATTTTACACTAACACATCACATTTTTATCAAATTAACACATGTAAAAGGTATTTAAATATATGTAGGTCACAGAAAAAGACACTTTTACCATTCATACCTACATCTTATGTTTATTAACGAACTAACAATACTACCATTTTAACATCGCAATAATAAAGTATTAAGTTACATTAAACTTATGTTAAAACTTATTCAACACCATGAAACTACTTAAATGCAACATTTAAAGCAACATATAGATTAAAAACATATTACAGCAAGTAAATATTTTGATAATTCTTCGTACGCACAACTTACTTACAACTTAATTCACTTCAATATGGCAGACCTTAGCTGAGTCGAGTAAAAGAACGTCATGGCCACGGAATTTCTATGTGGTGAGTGGCCCATTGCATTCTTCTTTATGATAGTGGGGAATATATCCATCAGCATAAATTATTCAGTGTTAAATATTCGCAAAAACGTTTTTGAGTAACAATTAATAACATTATTCATAATTTATGTATTTCAGAATGCTATTTTATAATATAATGTTTTATTAACAATTATGAGTAATTATTTTAATTCAGTTATTTTATAAATTAACCAAAATTCTAGATTTTAATACCCGCATCTTCTATTCTTTAAGATACAATATATTCTTGTTTACAAGTGAATGACTTTAAGAAATTGAATAATAACTTGTGAATCAAAATGTATATGTGAAAAAAATCCCACGCTTTGGGTTCACTTACTACCTTTATAACAAGTGAAGGGCACAATACAATACAAACTATTATCTTTTTGAAAAACTACCTGCACTTTCTTAACTACAATACAAAATAAGATGGTTCTTAAAAATTCTTTAAATTCTGGTCTTTGTGTAATATTTTGCATTTATTTTTTTGTGCAACGTATTATACATTTTTCGTTACTTGCTTGCACAATTTGCAATTAAAAACAGTTAAATGAAGCTTTAAATAAATGTAAATTTATAAATACTAAATACCGGAAGCATTTTAAATAGAATATAACATACAAAAATGTTAATTTCGTCAATTTTATTTGTTAAATACTATGCAAAAGTAGATTGCCATGGATTAAACTAGACATTTTGTTTATTTGTTGACATGTTATAACAAAATGTCAGTATGTTGAAAGTTTGTTTACTTTAAATTCTGTACCTATTTAAATTTAGAACGAAATAGAAAAGTAATTAGTTTATTTATAAATATTGAACTTGTTTTTAATACTTTTATTTGGAATTTTTTATATTGAAACAAATGAAAAAGTTATGAGAAATATGCATGCTATTGTTAATCTGTCAGCATGATAGTTTTTCGCATCAATTGTTTAAATTCCATATGCATGTGATTAACATGCGACTGATGATAATTCTCATTAATTATCTCACTAGGTTTTTTTCTGAATATACTTTCAAGTTTATTTTATAAAATAATGATTGTAAAATTCTCATGAAATCATCAAATATATTATCATATATCAACTGAAATCATATAATAATAATAAATTATCCAAAATTATCTTATATTTATTGTAGCAATTACATAGAAAAAGCAAAAAATATAGTATTTATTAACAATGATATGTAAAAAATGTTACAGGAAGTAACATTATTCTATAAAAAATGACTGTACATAATATCTATGACATTATTATATTTATTTACCATTTTTGTGATCATAGACATACATATTTAATTCTGAGATGAATTTTCATTGGTTTAGATTTGTAAATATAATATATCATTGAATCAGAGCTATATATAGTACATAAAGAATTTAGTATATAAATGATTTTAAATTAAATGTAACTATGTTTCCAAGATATATTACGTTTGGAATTATTAAAAATTGTTCCTACAAACAACAGAAACTAAAATTTATGTAGTTAATGTTATAATATTATTACTTTTAAATACCTATGAAATGAATAATTTATAATAAAAAATATTATTCTAGTTTGTTTAATTATTGAAATATAAAACATTTTTTTAAACAATTAGTAAATGTCATATAAATATAGTTAATTAATAAACGAATTTATCCTATTGTTATAAATTTATTTATTTACTAGATTTCAAATAAATAATATCCATTAAATTTTCAAACTATTCCAAATTACCTTAGTACGGAAAATTTTTATATCTATTTAGGTTCTACACCACTGGGTTAAGTCTGTTATCTTTATCTCTGTCTACTAGTATATACTGAACAATGATGGCAAAACATATTATTTTATCCTTGTCCTTAATAATGGATCAACAACATTATGAACAGAGATAGAAAATATTATTTCATATCTTTTTTAGTTCTTGCACTTGTATAATGTGAACATGCGTACGCAACAAGGACAGAAATAAGTTGTTACAATTTTCGTCTCAATTAGAAAAAGATAGATAATAAGAAAATCAGCTGGATTTGGTGTGTTGAGCGCATGTGCTCGATAGAGGTGACCTTTCTAAAAGTCTAAACTGACTGAAGATTGAAAAACGGCAAAATACAGTTTAGTTTTTTCAAAAATTTCCTGTAGCTTGTTTATGTGTGTGCTGCATTAACCGGTAAACACAAATAATGGCTGCACCGCAAACAGATATCGAAAAACGAAAACAAATTAGTGTAAGAGGTATCGCCGCATTAGATGATGTTAATGATATTAAAAAATCTTTTAATCGGCATCTTCATTACACGTTGGTAAAAGACAGAAATGTGGCAAATAGCCGAGATTATTATTTTGCATTAGCTCACACCGTTAAAGATCATTTGGTTTCAAGATGGATTCGAACTCAGCAACATTATTACGACAAGGATCCAAAGGTATATTATTTTTTAAATTTCCAAATATTTATAAATTATAATAATATAAATTGTAGAGGTCACCTCTACTCTCTAAATTTAATTTTATAGGCATAAATGTGCCAAATTAAGAATTGCGAAAGTATCTTTACTTTTTTGAAGATTTAAATTACTAAATAAAATAAAGAATTTATTCCTATTTTTAAATTGTAGTAAAAATATCAGTTCGAACATGTATATTCTATTATTAGTTTTGAAATCAATTGTATATTTTTGTCCGTAAACATGTATTATCATGTATAAAAATATATTTTTTCATTTCACATAGTTTTGTGTATATATTTTTATCTGTACATGATTTTTTAATTTAGGATAAATTAGATTCATTAAAACAAAACATGATTTTTAATCACGACGAAAACATGTGATATACATCTTCAATTTTGAACATGTTTATAATGACGTCACTTCAATTAGAGATACTTTAATTTCGAAAGTAACAATTAATGATAAAAAATATTTATCGTTGGACATAAAGTTTTTCTGAGTCAATGTCATTTTATCAATTATATTTTTTATGCTATTATTCATAAATTTTAACTAAACTAGGCCAATTAAAAGTTACTTAATTTTGACTTATTAAATTACTTAACTATAATTTATTGGTTTAGTCTAATAGAATACTTATTANATGTATTGATAAAAATATACTAATCAAATTTTGATATAAATAATGCTGCAAATATTTATTTTATACTCTTGAATCAATTAATAAATATTATGAAATATATAAATTATATTATATATTGAATCCGTTTTAATAAGAATATATAAAAGATATATTGAATTTTTTTTTTTAATTAAATAATTTATAAAAATGTATTGATCAATATTGTGATAAAAATAATATTGCAAATATTTATTATATACTTTTAAACCTGTAATCAATTAATAAAAATTTTGAAATAATTTATTTTGAAAAATTAAATATTAATAATAAAAAACGAAAAAAAATTGAGTATTGGATTTTTAATATTTTAGCGCGTTTACTACTTATCCCTAGAGTATTATATGGGGCGATCTTTACAAAATACTATGATAAATTTGGGCATAAATACATCTTGCGATGAAGCTATGTACCAAATGGGTTTAGATATTGAAGAATTAGAAGAAATGGAAGAAGATGCTGGTTTAGGAAATGGGGGTTTGGGTCGTTTAGCTGCATGCTTCTTAGGTATGCATAATTATAAGATTGTATTTTCGGGTTATATTAAAAAAAAAAAATTCATATTTAGATTCAATGGCAACATTAGGCATGGCCGCATACGGCTACGGTATACGTTATGAATACGGTATTTTCGCCCAAAAAATTCTTAATGGAGAACAACAAGAAGAACCAGACGATTGGTTACGGTTTGGTAATCCATGGGAAAAAGCACGTCCCGAATTTATGCTTCCCGTTAATTTTTATGGACGTGTAGAAAATACACCTCAAGGAAAAAAATGGGTCGATACACAAGTTGTTTTTGCTATGCCTTATGATAATCCAATCCCTGGTTTCCAAAACAATACTGTTAATACTTTAAGATTATGGTCAGCTAAATCACCAATTGATTTTAACTTAAAATTCTGTAAGTTGTATATTTTTATAAACGATTGACTTTGAAAGTAAAAATATATGTAATTTTAGTTAACGATGGTGATTATATCCAAGCGGTTTTGGATCGTAATCTAGCTGAAAATATATCCCGAGTATTATATCCTAATGATAACTTCTTCGAAGGAAAAGAATTACGTTTGAAACAAGAATATTTTATGTGTGCAGCAACTTTGCAGGATGTGATTCGCCGTTTTAAAGCATCTAAATTTGGTACCAAAGAAGAAACTCGTTCAAATTTCGAATTAATGCCACAAAAAGTTGCTATTCAATTGAATGATACTCATCCATCGTTAGCTATTCCAGAATTAATGAGAATTTTGGTAGATTTGGAAGGTCTTTCATGGGAAAAGGCTTGGGAAATTACCGTAAATACTTGCGCTTATACTAACCATACAGTATTGCCTGAAGCTTTAGAAAGATGGCCAACCTCTATGTTGGAGAGTATTTTACCAAGGCATATGGAAATTATTTATCATATTAATCATTTACATCTACAAGATGTTCAGAAAAAATATCCTGGTAATATCGATAAAGTTAGACGTATGTCTTTGATTGAAGAAGAAGGTGATAAGAGAGTTAACATGGCACATTTATCTATTGTTGGTTCACATGCTGTCAATGGTGTTGCTGCAATTCATTCAGAAATCATTAAAAAACACATGTAAGTGTTAAATCTTCTCAATAAAATTTATAAAAAAAACTAACGTTATTTTTTTAATTATTATAGATTCAAAGATTTCTACGAAATGACTCCAGAGAAATTCCAGAACAAAACAAACGGGATAACACCTCGCAGATGGTTATTACTTTGCAATCCAGGTTTAAGTGATTTAATTTGCGATAAAATTGGCGAAGAATGGCCAGTACGTTTGGAGCAATTAAAACAATTGAAACAATTCGCTAAAGATCAAATTTTTCAAAGAGGCATTATGAAAGTTAAACAAGAAAATAAATTAAAACTTGCCCAAATACTCGAAAAAGATTACAACGTAAAAATAAACCCCGCGTCTATGTTTGATATTCAAGTGAAACGTATTCATGAATACAAACGCCAGTTGTTAAATTGTTTGCATATTATTACATTGTATAATCGTATTAAGAAAAATCCTAATGGTAAATTCACTCCAAGAACTATAATGATTGGTGGAAAAGCTGCACCAGGTTATTACACCGCTAAGAAAATAATTAAACTTATTTGCGCTGTTGGAGATGTCGTTAACAACGATCCTATTGTTGGAGATAAATTAAAAGTTATTTATTTGGAAAATTATCGTGTTACATTAGCAGAAAAAATTATGCCTGCTGCAGATTTAAGTGAACAAATCTCAACTGCTGGTACAGAAGCTTCTGGTACCGGTAATATGAAGTTCATGTTGAATGGAGCTTTGACTATTGGAACCCTAGATGGTGCAAATGTTGAAATGGCCGAAGAAATGGGCAATGAGAATATTTTCATTTTCGGTATGACTGTTGATGAAGTTGAAGAATTGCAGAAACGCGGATATAATGCTTATGATTATTATAATGGAAATCCTGAATTAAAACAAGTAATTGATCAAATTCAAAATGGATTCTTCAGCACTTCAAATCCAGATGAATTCAAAGATTTAGCAGATATTCTTTTGAAATATGACAGATTTTACTCTCTAGCTGATTATGATGCTTACATTAAGATGCAAGATAAAGTTAGCGAAGTATATGAGGTAAAAATATTTATACAATATTCCCAAAACTAAATATAATCGACGCCACGAAGCAACGT
Organism: Pogonus chalceus; assembly: GCA_002278615.1. NCBI lineage: Eukaryota > Metazoa > Arthropoda > Insecta > Coleoptera > Carabidae > Pogonus > Pogonus chalceus. Next base: position 46,224 of record NEEE01004680.1, on the reverse strand, counting down.
AATTACATAATCATATATTTTACTTCGACGTACGTTATTATCTTTTTTATCTTCTTAACGCTTAGTAAATGTACTGTAATGTAATGTGAAGTATGGCGTAACTTTATTCGAAAAATTATATATGCAGTATGCATATGTTACAAATCGCAGATTACACAATTATATTGTTTCGTGGCGACAACGATATATCGCTATATATTATCCTTTTCTTTTATTATGTTTTCCGCCGCAAATAAAAAATATGAAACAAATTTATTTGTTTCCAGGATCAAGGAAAATGGGCAGAAATGGCCATTCATAATATCGCAAGTTCAGGTAAGTTCTCCAGTGACCGTACAATTATTGAGTATGGAAAGGATATCTGGGGGGTAGAACCTAGCTATGAAAAACTGCCAGCTCCTCATGAACCTAGAGACTGAATCTCAACGACAATTTCCTCTTAAAATATCAGTAAAAGCAATTTAGTTTTAATGGAAAATAATAAAAAATGTTGCCATTTAAATAAATACTATATATTATAGTTAGAAAATATGAAAAAATATACATAAATTATTATATGTTCAAATATTTATAGAATACATTAAAATTTTATGCAAAATGCTAAAGATGTATACATATATATTATTGTTAATAGATTTCATATTATAATAGCATATATGTATTTTTTTTAATTAAAATAGCGTCTAATTACTTGACGGTTATTGTTATTAAATTGTATTAACTTTGCGTAATACAGTATTTTGTCATTTTAGTTGATATAAACATATTTTTTATTCTATCTTCAGTATTTTAACATACAAATATTTTCATTGCACATCTTTAGTGTTCTTTGTTGGTTTTTAAAAATTTTTAAAGATTGCTGTACAGTGATAATTGCGAACATAATATATTAAAATCTAATATTGTTGATATTAATTTATTATAAAATAATTATTTTTCTGTATGTTAATAATATATAAATAAAATTAAACGTATTTTTTTTTTAAACTAAAATATTATCTTCACTTTATTGAGGTTAATTTTCTATTGTTTTTAATTTATTTTTAAAAATAATAGCTTATATAACATGTATCAGACATTTAATAACGTAATAATATATTTCTATTCATTATGCGCCTTTGCGTGTTACTACATGTACGTATGAAACTTAAAATTATTTTTCAGTATTTAATAGCGGAATAAACAACAAATTTATAAGTAAGTACATATTGCAATTTGTATTTATTTAAAATTTTATTTTTTCTTAGTAATTTCGAGTGAGAAAGGTAAATAAAATTTGAATACAAATTGTAATGGGGAAAAGCTTTTATTATAACATTTATGCTTATTTTTATATACATTATATTTTCTTAAAATTTTGCAGCACCAATATTACACATATTAACTTTTAAAAAACAATAACTTAAAAATTATTTATTATTACAAGAAAACGCAAATACATTGCAATTTTGGATGCATTAAAAAGTTGAATTATAAAAAAGTGAAATATTTAGTAGTACAATAAGGCCATTTTAAATATAACTTATATTTTACAGACATTTATACATATTACATACAATTTTTTTTTATTAATTTTATAGTATTTATAAAAAAAAATTAACACCGAACATACACGAATTATGTAAGTAAATATCACCATTTTATTATTTAATATTATTTATTATCAAATTGTGTTAAGAAATAGTGTATTGTTATCTTATATCAAAAATTGTAAAAATACTTTTTGTTTAATATATATTAGTTAAAATCTTACTATAATATTTAAAAAAAATATGGCGAAATATTAAGTAATAATAGTTTCGCAAACTTTATTATTAATTTTTATTTGCTAGAAACATCAATTTTAACTATAACTATACAAGTTATAATCTATATTTTGAAAATAAACAGTTTTATGTACATTTATTATAATATTTATACAGAAAATTTTGCGAAACTATATAAATAACCAAACTGGTCATGAATGTCATTCATCCCACAGACATAATTGTTTTTGTGCAACGAAATAAGTAAACAAAAAATTCTTTTTACAAGTTTTAATGCCGCAACGATAAGTCATTGCTGCATTTTTCGATTCTCCTCGTCCTTTACAATATTTTAAACCGCATGGATACCACCCTAAAATACACGAAAACTATTAAATAAACTTTGAACTTATTAAAAAATGATTTGATTAGATATTAAATATAAAATACAAACCAATACAAAGTTCCAATCGACAGCGACAAGGTGATATCATATCTTGCGTCTCAGAGCAATTTGGTAAATTATCTTCGGTTTCAACTAAATTAAGATCATTATTGATTTTTATACTTGTTGATGGAAATTTTCGTACGGCTCTTAGAAGATTGAATTCCGAAGCACCTATAATTAAATAAAATATACAGTCAATTACAAATTGTAATTTTGCTCATTGATTAATATCAATTAAAATAATAATTTTTAAACTTTTAAAGGCAAAAAATATTTATATATTAAAGCTAATTTCTAATTAAAAGTTAAAAAAGTTCTTTCTTATTGAAAATATTTCGCGAAATACTTTTATAAAAATCGTAAATATTATTTACGTTTCAATGACTCTGTATAAAATTTAAACGATGTTCAATTAAAATAATGATAATGTATCTAGTAAGATAATCAGGAAAAAACCATTTAAAATGGAATAATTGATTGTATATATGGATAATGTAGTTAATAATGTATATAATGTACCTGGTAATGTGCCCCAAAGTTGTATATCTTCATGCCGTGCGTATGTAGCATCAGATGCCTCGCTACACATGCCAGCAATATGTTTAGAAATAACACCAGATTTTGATAAATCCACAAAATAATCCATTGTGAAATTTTCGTGACCTCTATCTTCTTCTGGTGTACGAATTGTTCCTGTAAAATATTTATTTACGTGATATTATACAATATTCACTATAAAATATAAGATTTTTGTTCTTTTACTTTAATTTCAGTTGAAAATGATCAAATAGCAACATTACCAATGAATTACTATTTTTTCTATACAAAATCATATTTATTTTATTATTTATTTCAGATTTTTAAATATAAATCTCAATTATATTAATGTTTTCTTAAAAACACAGCACAAACATATTTTTGATATATTAAATTGTCAAAAATTTGAGAAAAAAGATCATATATTATAGAATAAAATACAAAAATTATCCTAATCATGTTGTCTACTTAAAATTTACTTTTAATTCTGTTATAAATTTTGATAAAAAATTAATAAATAAATTCCAGCAGTAACTAAAGTTTACTTTGAGTGAACCAACATTGAAACAACTAACTGGTGGTGCTTAAAGTTGAAGCATGCGTGAAACGTATATAAGCACTGTGAAACTGCAGCACCCAATATTTCACTTGATATTATCGATAACATTCAGTTACATATTTTATTTCTTTGGTATTTTATTTATTCTTGTATATTGCATCATCATTAAGCTTAAAATCACTAGTTATTCAAAAAAAAAAAAAAAAAAAAATGCTAAAAATCTTCTAAAATAACACCGCCAATAATTTGAACCTTTTTTAAAACTAATTTTATTAAATATAAAAATTAAGAATTGAAATATTTTGATTTCAAATACTAAAACTTACAATTAAAGTGCCACCAATTGTTTTTCTGATTGAAAGAAAATTTATAAATATATTCAAAAAGAATCTCATACAGATACATAAATTCATCTATAATTAAAAAAAATCTAAATATTTAAAATTAATTTTAAATTCAGTTAGAATCTATGGAAATATATTCATAACGAAAAAATTGAAATAAATATACAGATGAATATTAAAGAAGGAAAACATATTGACGTATTTATTTTTCTCAGAACAGATTTTAAAGTAAAATAAATGTTTCTGAAATATTTGCTTTAATATGCAAACTAAATATTCTGGACATGAAATGATATTCCAGACTTCTGTATAGTTACAAAGCAGTGGTAGCTGTAGGAGTTTTATTAGAGCATGGTAACTCTCGGACAAGTATAATTTAATTACACCAATGCAGGTTTTTTCAACCATTTTTTTTGTGACATACGCTATTTTTTATAATATTTAATTACTTATATTTTCAATTTTTCAAAGTGTTTGTTTAATAAATAAGGTATTTTATTGAGCTCCGCCTCTGTTTCAAAGAGACTTCTAAATATAGAGAATTATTTAAAATTTAAATGTTTTAATATTTACGATCAATACAAAATAGAAAGTAAAGATATATTTCAAAGTCCGTTTCTGTAATCGCCTTAACATAATTTAAAGTTTGTATCCTTAACTATTCAGTTCAGTTCAGTATTTCAATTTTATATCATATAAATATTATTTATATGATAGAAAATCTTAATATGATGAATGGAGAATTCAGTAAAGTATACAATACACGAAAAAAGTACAGCAATTTTTAAAAATTTTATATTTCAAAATATTTTGTAATTCTTCCAACAGTATCAGTTTTTAGAATGTTGATTTGAAAGACTTTGAGTCAGTTGAGTTTAAAATTTGAAGTGATTCAATAGGTAAGTAACCGTAAATTTAAAATAAGTTACAGCCTGGTTCAAAAACTGAGCTCAATCGCACTACCAGTAGTTTAGAGGTCATTCAAAACAATTTTAGAGTTTTGTACACTTGGTTAAGGTATTCTATATAAATATTTATAAATTGAATAATCTGCTTTCTTTTGTTTATTGATATTAAAATTACATTATCAATTTCGTGTTTTCAATCAATCATAAATAGAAAATACTGATATAATTTCTAATAATAAAAACTTCGATTTTCTTTTTTTTTATATAATATATTTCAGAGTTTTAAATCTTACGTGCTAGGGTCAGGGTTATGCGTTATATTTTATACAGTTATCCTTGAATTTAAAGGGAATTTTATATACGAGTGATAAATGTCCAGAATTGCACCTTATACGTTAAGTTATTGTTAGATGAAAGAAAAGGGTCGACAAAACAGGTAACTTTCCAAAGATTCTTTAGTAAAACCAGATGTCATGACTTGATTTATAGTGGTGGGACCAGGGCCATCTCGTACATTCCATGCGGATTATTTTTTCTTTTTAATAATACTTTTTTCTAGTTTTTCTTAAGTCATTTCTGTTGGTGTTTCTTTATTTTTTGCACCTTATTCATTTGATAAAAGATTTCAACGCTTTCAACTTTTTTATAATACAAATGTATTTTAAATTTTAAATTTTTATAATTTACGAAACGTAACAATTTATTTATAAACGAATTTTTGCAAATGTAGAAAAGCTGTTTATAAGTGACTTAAAAAAGATAATTACTTTCTCAAAGTAAACAGAAGAATCTTTTCGCATATTATTAACTGAAATATTTTGCAAATAAACGTCAATTTTAAATTGTATTAACTATAAAACTCAATTTTGTAATATTAAATTTTAGTTTCAAAAGAGCTTTAAAAGACCTGTAAACTGGTATAATTAAGAGTACGTAACTCTAAAATTGTTTAAAATGACCTCTTAACAACTGGTAGTATAATTTTATATAAAGTTTAAAAACAAAACTTACGGGTATTTAATAAATGTGACTTGCATAAGTGGTACCAAATGTTGAACCCAATTGATTAAAGGTCTACAATTTTCAGAAAATAGTGCTGAGAGTAGAATGGAAGAAGAAAGAAGAAGGATATGAAAAACAGATTTGTTACTGACATCTAAATGACTGATGGTATGATTAGGTTCAGAAATTGAAGTTGGTTGTCATTTATTTTGAATCAAAATTTAATAATGTAACTTGAACAGCTAGCTTTAAATTTTGAACTCAATTGATTCAAGGTCTTTCAAATCAAAATTTTAGAAAGTGATGTTGTGAATAGAGTTTTAGTAAGTGGTAGAAAGATAGAAAAAAAGTTTTGTTACTGTATTTATTTTACTATAGTATTATTATTTGATGTTATTGAACAATTTGATTTGTGATTCTTTTTCAAATATTTACCTATAGTATTTTATATGTAGTGATAAAGCCAGAAATAACCTACTTTGAAATACAAATGAATAAAATAATGATACTGGAACAGTTTTTGTGTTTTATTTACAATATAAACAATGTACAATGCACAAAAGTCCATTAGGGATGTAATGATACTTTAGATTGTTTAAATTACTACTAATTAACTAGTAAAATTGTATGTTAAATGAAAACAAAACTTTAAAAGTAACTTTATGCTCACATCGTGAATTATATCATTAGTATCTAATATTTACGAGGATATTTTAGGGTACTTATCCCTTGTGTAAATTTAGGGATTACTTTACGTCCCTTCGTTTCTTATCAGATGTCTCTTATATTCTTTCCTTTATCGAAATACCCATAAAAGCAGAATAGAAAATTAAGCATATAAATAATATATTATTTATACAATAAAATTACCTGGGTTTTTCTGTCTTAGTTTTGCCATTGCGTCAGCGGAAATAAAGTCGCCCTTTTGGAAATGACATACAAAGCACATTACTTGGTACTGGCTTTGACCACGTTCTTCTTCACCAAGTACTAGAGCTTTCAGAATTTGGACATCCTGAAATTTAACGAAAAAACTGCATTAGTACAGATTTCAATAATTTATACTTATTATTTTCTTATTTAATATTTTTCAGATGCGCCGCTGTATCAAAAAATGAATAAGCAAGCTTTAAGACTGGTAACATTATTATTTTCACAATTCTTATTTAACATTTCAAATATATAATTAATAATAATCGATAAATTTTAATTATCAAATGTAAAACCCACACAAATTTATTAAATATAACATTTTAATTATGTTTGAACAAAAATTGAGGATATTTATATTAAAAATATGTTAGTTAATTTATATACAATATAAAGCATTAGCCTATTGATTGTGAAATGATAAAAAAACTCAATTTGAATAATGGATATTCCTCTGATAAATAAATAAAAGAAAATAACTTTAGTTAATATAATTATCTGAAAAATAAAATCAAATGATCGGACTTTAAAAGCATTAATTAATTATTCTTTTAAATATTTAAAATGAAAACCAATAATTACATTGACAAGTTTAATTATTAATTTAAATGCAGTGATTTGTAATTTATAGGTAGATATTTATTTATTGAAATCGTGAAATTATAGAATATATTTCTTTTATAAAAAACTTTATTCAATTAATTCGTTTATTTGTCAATATATTTTATCAGATATTTAGAGCTTTGTCAATTAATTTTTTCAACGATAAAAGATTATAAGTGATTTAACAAAAGGAAGTAAAAAGGTTTTTTATGAATGAGTTTTATTTTCATATTGAAATGGATTGTTTTACAATTTTAAATAATAATTAATTGACTTTTATTTGCAATTAAATAAATATCTTTGTAAAATTTAAATATATTTTATAAAAATGAGAATAAATTTGTTTAAATATTGTAAATAAAAAATGTTAGATGTCACTAATTTGGTGTTTGACATTGATTTGCCTGTCTCATTTTGTTTATAGTTGAATGACAAGCAAACTAGTCGTGCGTATCTATAGCCGATAGTTTTGATCAGAAAAAATTTAGAAGTGTTTTAAATATTTATTTAGTTTGTTCAGTGAAGTGACAATTAAGGTAGGTCATTAATTAAAGTTTATTCAAAATTTTAACCTAGACTTTAAGAGGATTAGAATACTTTGAAATTTATTTGTTTTTTGGCAAAAAATATATTCTTGCTAGACTGTCAATCAGTGATGTGAGAATAAAAATAAATTATAACAATTAATGAATGTATAAATAAATATTGTAATGTATTGTAAATATTATTTTAATTAATGGAACTGCATAAATTAGCTAAAATAAATCAATTTTGTAAATGTTATATTTGTCCATAAAATTATGATATACAATTAATAAAAAATAAATTTTTGGATTTATTTATGTACAGTTATTTTTATTGCATTCCTATATAATTAGTATGTTTTAAATTTAGGGGTTGTTTGTTATTAACTCAAGATTTAACCTTATTTATTATGTAAAACCATAAAATTTTAAGTAAATACATCCGTCCCTGGAATTACGTGAAGTTTTGGTTCCATGTGGATAATACAATAAAATAAATTTTCTTTAAATGGGTTACACCACTGCGATTTAAAAAAAATCGATTTTATTTTGACTAGATAAATTGTTAATACTTTTAAGAATATTTTAAACGTTTAATCATTTCAAAATTAAAACTATTTTCGCAGTTATAGTAATTAGAATGCATATTTGGTTTTAAAACGCTGACTCTGTACTGTTTTTTCTTTTGCGTTTTTCTCGAAACTACTTTTTTTTAAACTGGTGTACAAGATATCTTAAGATCTACTTAACCGATTTTGTTAAAATTTCCAACAGGTACTCTTTATAATATTATCTAAGACGTGACGTATGATTTTTTGATTGGGTGCAATGTTTATAAGTTTAAAAAAATTAAACTCAAAATTTCCATAAAGCGTATTTTTAAATTCAAACAGCTATCATTTCTATAAAAAGTTTTCCTACGTTACGTCTCATCAATTACCTTTCTTAATAAGAATACAATTTGTTTTTTATTTTTGAGACAATGTCTGACAAAGAAAATAAGCACTCTATCAGCAAGGATTTTCAAATGGGAGTCGAGGTTATTGGCTCATGTCTCCGTCATTTAATTTTTTTTATTCGTTTGTATTTTAAATTATTCAGAAAACTACTATATATATATATATATATATGTGTAAAATAGAAATTATTTTTTCTACAGTCGCTATACAAAGTAGGTATTTGTGCTCTCTTTTGTCAACGCAAAATGTTACTTTGCCGGTCAAGAGCGACAAAGTAGAAAAAATGCTCGCTAACGTTACCTACACGTTTATTACCTTCACAAGTCAATCTGATATATTATTGCTCAGTCGGTATATTACATAACCTAACAAAATGTCCTGCTATGTAAAATTTATTATTTTTTGTTATAGTGGATGATTCCATTGTGGCGACTCGACTGTAGAAAAAAATCTTGTGTGTGTTTCGCGCGCAAATGGACATTGTCGATTTCGAGAGAATGCCACGCACCTAAATCGCGTGGCAACAACCTCTCAATCAACAAAACAGTCCCAGTTTGCGTTCTTAATACACAAATAGTTATTATATACTTAATAGCTGCATATTTTTCTGAGCGTCAAGGTGGTGTAACCCTAAAAAATTCTATTATTTAAATAATTCTTCCAAATTTAAAATATATTCATATTTGTTATATAATGTTATATAGTTTAATTAAATTTTTTTAAGGATTAGTATATAAGTATAGGTATCTAAAAAATTAAATTTATCACGAGATGATATTATGAATTTGTGTAAAAACATATTAAATGCGAATACGTTTAAAGAAAAGATAAAAAAAGATGTATATAGTGTAAAGAACAACCACTTGTTGCCTTGTCTATCTCTGTTGCTTGTTACACTTCTCCGTTTTGTACAAAGTTTCGTTATTTTATCCGCTTATCGGAGTATACGTTTCGTATTTTATCTTTATATTAATCTGTTTTCCATACAGCAAAGATGTTAATCTATTCATAAAGTTGGAAATAAAATTACATTCATTATATCATTTTGCCGTTGATGGAAAAAGATATCTGATTCAAGGTGTTTATTGTGGATATTTCATTTTGTAAAAATAGATATTGGTTAGTTTTTTTTAAGAATATAAAGTGATAATTATTTACAGTTGGATTGAGAAATTTTCAATAATTGTTGGTTATTTTGTAAGTATGCGATTATTTAAATTACTTAATTAGTGTCCAACAACTTTCGCCAAGTTTTTTCGGCAAGAAATATATAAATTAATAATATTTGATTAAATATTTTGTATATAATGCAAAAATTATATTAAATTAAAATCTTTATGAACAATAATTTATATATTTATACTTTTAATTAAATAAAATTTTCGATTCTTTGGAGATATACATAGCGGTTTTCGACTCTGCACACTTCAGTCTGTTGCTTGATTCGATAGAATTAACATCATGAAGGTGCCCCTCGTCGATTACGTTCTACATTAAATATGATATTCTACACTCAAATCTAAGAGACACGTATTTTTTTTTATCAGTGGAAAAACATATTTAAAGAGTGAAATCGTCTCTCAAAGTTGATGGTAAAGACGAAGTGGTTCTTAGGTTCTATATACTTGCAGTTGTTATAATAAAATGGGACTAACGGTATAAAAATCGTTATAAAAATAATGAAAAATGCATTTGCTGGCATATCCGAAGGATTATCCAAACAGAAGTTATTCGGGTTGAAAAATTGACTAGCACTCGCATTTAATTGATTTCAATGGTAATTTAAACTAGACAAAAAATAGGAGAAACATATTTTGGAATTTAAAAAAAATAATCAATCATAAGAAGTTAACTATCCCTTAAAATATTTTTTTTTAATTCAAATAATGTTTTGATTTTCAACGAATTTTTTCCGAAGAATTCATTTTACTTTAGACTTTCAGGGATGATTTCACCTTTTAAATATGTTTTTCTGACAAAGAAAAAAAAAAGAAATACGTACTTCTTAGTGTAGAACATCATATTTAAAGTTAAACGAAGTCGACGAGAGACACCTCTTGCTTCTTCCTTGTTAGTGTATACATATAGCAAAGTGTTTTGAATAGTAGTTCTTTTTTTAAATTTCATAAATAATATTAAAAATTACTTGATACATAATTTCATAATTAATTAATGAAACTTGCACGCAGTCGACAAATATTTGCAATTACAAATAAAAACTTGTAAATATTACTAACAGTTTTTTTGAAGTTTATCTGTAATGTTTGCAGAATGAATATAAAAAACAAAAAAATCTATATTCCCGCTGGTAAAATGTACCAGTTTATCGTAATTTCACTTATATTTTTATGAAAGTTATCAATTCACCAGAAAACTCAATTTTTGTTTTACTTTTATTAATAAGACTATAGATTTTATACATATTATTTGCAAACAAATAATTCTAATCAATTTCTCAAATATAATAATTTAATTATATATAATTAATAATTTTGAAGACTTTCGTTGTTTTTGATTATTTCTGCTGTACTTATTGATTTTTTTTTGCGTAATTAACATTTATTTTTTGGGAATTGATCATTTAAATTTCAAGACTGAATAGCATATTCTGCAATAAGTTTGGAATGAAGCATAGCCGTTCCACACATGTTGCAGACAATATTTTCTCGAATACTATAAATTTGGTTGAATTTAACAAAAACTTAACCAAAAAAATAGGTTATAAATATCGCCACTTTGGAATTATGCGTTATAAGGTAATATAAACTTCATATTACCTTATTACACTACTAGTGAAATAATAATACTGCACAGTTGCACAGAATGTAACCATTCAATGATTGAAAATTTTACAAGAATGGTATTTTCATATTATAATGAAATCATTATTTTACAATGGTTTACATTTGTTTTTGAGTTAAAGTTTTTTTTAACTTAAGTGCAGTATTTGGGATTCTTCATATATCCTTGAAGTATAAAATAAAAAGTATATTTTAGGGTTATATGTAAATAATTCCGAGATCTACATATAATTAGTGTTTTACTATCTGGGCCTGGAGATTATATCATAAAATGTAGAAAATAATTGTTTTAATCTTGAAAATAAAGTAATCTTGGTGAATAAAATAGTAAAATATATGCAAATGGTGGTAATGATATTAATGAACTGGTAAGAAGTAATCTACCTGAATTATTGGAATGTTGTATAGAAGAAATAAGATAATTTAATCCCAGAAGTAAGAAAGTAAAAATTAAAGTTCTATCCACGTTTACGTAGATAATTGTTACGGCACTGCTTATTGATAACGAGTCGCTGGAGACCAAAACTTTCACTGAACTTGAGTTCCATTATGTTAATGACTGCGGAACGTATTTTAAACTTTTCCAAAACGAAAAGTAAATCGACTGAATGAAAAGTCACGTATCTATCTTCCTATACCAAACCAATACATTCAATTCTATTCTTATATACTTATACATACGTATACATAAACTAGTGGCGGTTTGGTACATTTGCTACTGACATTTCTGATGACAATAATTCAAGACTAAATGGAAAATCCGTATTGACCTTATGTTTTTGTCTTTTTACGGCAGCCATGTCTCAACTGTACTATTTAAATACCTTTTCGGGAATTTATGTACTAAACTTTGTTCACATTAAATTTAATTTATTACTAAGAGAAAAATTATTTATGCTTCGCACGTACTTCGTGTTCTGTTCTGTTTTGTACGAAATTAAAAATGAATATTTTTTCCCCTTTTTTTTCTACCTACATTTATTAGTTATATTTTAACAATTTACCTTTTTGTATTTCTTATGTAAATCTAACGATTCAAATGTTTATTTTTACTTATTCATTTTCAAAGCCTTCATTCATTTACTGAAGTAAATTTATTAATATTTGCCGCAAATATTCTTTCAACGGAAATTCAACAATGAATTATGTAACTAACTCGTTATGTCTTGTATTTATAATTGCACAGTATTTTTACTTTATTAGTTACTTTTTATGACATTAACTTTTATTTACTTAGCAGATCAAATGCTGAAAAGTTCGGGTTAATATTTAACTTACATTAGTTCTAGAACAATTCGTTAAAATCATAAATGCTCAAATTTAGCAAAAATAGCGGATATATTATATAGATGAAAACATTGCAAATTCAAAGCCGATAAGCGCAAATAAATAATGCAGATATATGTAGGTTAAACAATAGTTTTTTAACGATTAATTACATCTTATTAAATAAAATGAAATCACTAGATGATGCGATCTAGAATATTTTAAATAAGTTTCAATATAAAATATATAGAGATCTATTTATTTTAACTGTAATATTTATTAAATTTATTTTTATAAAAATATATTTTTTATTGTATCAATTATTGCACAAAAATTCAACAATTCTGCCAATATATAATTTATAATAGGTATAGAGCAATAAGGGATGAAATTAATTTATAATTTTGATAGTTTTTTATTTTCTTTCAAATAAAATTCATTGATTTTATTTTAATTCATAATATTGAAACATTGAAGGTCAATGTCATTGCGTTCTTTACCTGTTCGGACTTTTTCTATGCGTTACGATTTATATTGAATGAATATCATATATTTTCTATTCTGCTATAAGTAAGACAGAGAAAAACGATTTGGCGGTTGCCTAGATTCAAGGTGCAGCCATGTCCATAAAATGAATAATTAGACAGTTTTTTCTAATTTTTGTCTTTACTGATTCTTGTATGACTTTTTCAACTATGTATGTTTGATTGATAATATAAGGGCTATGTTGTATCAAATTTTAGTTAAAATCAAGCAACCAGAAATAATACTTTACTGGTGACTATAGTGAATACCATATACAATAATTTTAAAAAATTATTTTAATTTGAAATTTTATTAATTTATCAGTTTTATTTTGATGCAAGATACTCAAATATATGTATAATACTGTATATAAACTAACCGTTTTAAAAATATTTGTGAACTAAAAATTTAGATTTTTTTTAGTAATAAATAAAAATAATAAAAACTACATTTTAAAATAATTTATACATTTTTTATCGCAAACCTGTATAATCAGTATGACTAAAATTTGAAAAATTTGAAATTCTTTTAAAAAGTAATAGTTTGATAAAGTTATATTTTAAAATAATAATATATGATTATTGATACTAAACAAAAAAAAATGCAATTAATCTTTCATAATGAGACTTTTATCATTGAAACGAATAAATAATAAGTGTTTTTGACTTCACTAACTGTGACAGAAATGTTTGAACGACAAAAAATTTATGTTGGTCTTTTTACATTTATCATCTAATCGTTCTGTCTAAAATATTTGAATGACGGATGTCAAAACGAAACAAATTTATGTTTATTTAAAATTCTCTCAATGTATTCGTTATAAAACGTAAAGATAAATTTTAAATATTCAAAAAATTCTCTTTGATAATTTCTAAAATAAATATGCTTATTTTAATATTTATAATATTATGATTCTATTGAATTTATGAAAATATATAAGGGGTATATTTTCTTTGATGTTTTATTTGTTAATTGGACTTTCATTGGAGTGTTTTAATTTCTTTTTATCAAATTTGAATACTTTAGTTTAAGTTTAATTAACAAAAATTTAATTATTATATATTTAAATTTAGTTTTTAGATAAATTTAAATACATGACAATCTGACGACAGCTTAAATACTGAACATTAAATGTCAAAAATATCTATTATAACGAAAATTTATTTGACAAAGAACAATTATATTAAATTATTCAAATTAAATCAATTTAATTTATTGCGCATGTAATTAAACAAATGAAATATAGAATTTCATTCATTTTATGTAATTAATTGTAGTTATACATGAAAATAATTGACAGCATAATTGGAAAATTCTCAATATTGTTATAATTGTCGGAAGTAATTTATATGAAATTAAATGAGGAGAAAATAATTTTCGTATTAGGTTTTATAGATTTTTTAAATGAAAAATTAATAAATATTTTGATTGCATGCATTTAGATATACAGTACAAATCTTTATAGCGATGAATCGATTGCTACGACCCAATATATCTGCATATAAAATTGTATAGTCGTCGCCACGAATCAATGTAATTACTTAATAATAAGCAGATATTTTACTTAGACATACGTTATTATCTTTTTCATTTTCTTAACGCTTAGCTGACATACTTTTCAATAATGTTAAGTACATCGCAACTTTATTCGAAAACTTATTTATGCATTTGACGCAGTTTTTGCTTATAACCGGCGTCACGAAACAAAGTAATAAGCAGATATTTTACTTCGACATACGTTATTATCTTGTTCATCTTCTTAATACTTAGTTGACATATTTCTTAATAATCTGAAGTACGTCTTAACTTTATTAGCAAAATTAATTATGCTGTGTATGTAGGTTTTGTTTATAGCCGGCGTCACGAGACAATGTAATTGCATAATAACAAGCAAATATTTTACTTCGACATACGTTATTATCTTTTTTATCTTCTTAACGCTTAATTGTTATTCAAATAATGACAATCGGTTATTACAATTGCAATTGCATTTATTTATAAAAAAGAATATATTTTACTGATAAAAATGTAACTTAAATCTAGATAAAAGCGTATGTTTTTATGTTTAAAATTCTAAAAAAGTCTTGGAAAAGCTTAGTTTATATCAAAACGAATATGTTAAAATAAAAAGGAAAGAAATAGGAAAATAATATATGATCAAGACATTTTTTGAAATACAATGAAGATAGTCAGTCTCAATAGCATTGCACTGATATAAAGTAAGGTAAATCCTTAGATTTGTTATACACTTAAAGTGATGTATAAAATTCTAAGTAGGTAGCGAAATCCCCAAATCCTCCAATACCTATAAAGTGCTCGCATGTAATACCGTCTTCTGGCGTCCAATTCCAGTTGTAGATCCGGTTGCAAAGATATGACACATTTTACCTTACGACGACACAAACGCCACCTCGCACCGACACTCACGTTGTGACCATTTTTTATAGTCAAAGGATCAAGTGGCCATGTTTCTTTTCAAATAAAAAAAATGCCGAATCCAATAAAGATTTGTGTTCAACGTTTTATTTATACTATATTTATCGTTCAATGTATACCACATTAACTTACATCGTTTCTTTTCTATTCACATATGTATGTATGTATGACCAAATACACACATGCTCATGCTATATGGTTATAGATACTCTTTTATTTTTTCTACGTGAAAGATATATGACGCTAGGAGCTTATAAAAGACATAAATAGTTCCTTTGAATATATTTTTGTAATAAATCGTCCAAATGTAAGCGAGCTAGACAATAACTTTGTAAAGAACATCGAATCATATTAACTTTGTTTACTAGAAAATAACAAATTTGCAGTCGCTTGCACTGAAAGTCGGATAAGCCTATTTTAGATGTTCCAGGGGTAGGACGTTTGCAATTTATTGAAAACATAGTTGATAAAATATTTTGGACTAATATATTTTACTAACAAAGAAGGTGCAAAAGATGTCTCTCGCCGATTTTGTTCTATTTTAAATTTGGTATTCAAATGATTTACTCAAATCTAAGAGATACGTCTTTTTTATCAGCGGAAAAACATATTTAAAGGGTGAAATTGTCTCTCAAAGTTGATTGGAAAGAGGGGTGGTTCTTAGGTTCTATATATTTGCAGTTGTTATATTTAAATGGGACTAACGGTATAAAAATCGTCATAAAAAATAATGAAAAATGCATTTGATGGCATATCTGAGGAATCATTCAAACAGAAGTTAAACAGGTTCAAAAATTGACTATCACTCGCATTTAATTTATTTCAACGGTAATTTAAACAAGAATAAATTGGAGATACGTCTCTGGGCATTCAAAAAAATAAACCATAAGGGTTAAATTATCCCTTAAAATCAGAATTTTTTTTATTCAAATAATATTTGATTTTCAAAGAATTTTTTTCGTAGAATAAACTTTGAGAGACGATTTCATGCTTTAAATATGTAAATACGTGTTTCTTAGATTTAAGTCAAGAATATCATATTTAAAGTAGAACGAAATCGAAGAGGGACACCTCTTGCATCTTCCTTGTAAGATAACACAAGGACTAGCTTCTCTATAATTGCAGAAAACTGCTAAAAATACATGAAAAGTCTTAAATTTAAATATTATCCCGCA
Source organism: Pogonus chalceus (assembly GCA_002278615.1). NCBI lineage: Eukaryota > Metazoa > Arthropoda > Insecta > Coleoptera > Carabidae > Pogonus > Pogonus chalceus. The sequence goes on along the minus strand of NEEE01004680.1, from coordinate 29,462 downwards.
AGTATGGGAAGTATTGCAAAGGAAAATGGCAATTAGCTAAAGTTCTAATAAAAAAACTCTGAAAAATGAGGGAGAAATTGGAATTGGAATTGGAAAAAACTCGTGAAATCAATAAATTTTCTTTTGTTTATGTTGAAAATTATCAATTTATCCGACTATGAGTGTTTTGTTATTTTTTAATTAATACTGTTTTCAGTAATATTACTACAATTAACCATTTAATTAGTTAAAATAATAAAAATAGTTCACTAATTTGAAGTATATCAACTATAACTTTTGCCCGACTGTTTTGAGCCACTCCATATTATTTTTGCTCCAGGTACAAAATAAAAAAAAAAAAACATACCGAGAGCTAACTACGATTTTTTGTTATATATAGTATCAATGGTTTATTTTATTACGAGTTTAAATTAACAAAAAATCCTTTTATAGAATTGAAACAAAAGATATAATATTATTTATTATTCATATAGTAATTTAATATTTTCACTATAACAATATTATTTAATTAATTTATATTGAATATATACATATAAATAAAATTAATTTATCATATCAAAAGTGAAATTTTATATTAATTTGCTGAAATATTTGCGTAATAATTAATGCAACTGATAAATTATAAATAATCAGCAAATATTTTAATATAATTATATAAATAAATTATTAAATGTATTATAATTATAAGCTAAAGTTTTTATTATAGTGAAAGATGATTTCTAATGCGTTTTAGTTTTTATCGGAATTGTATAGCTAAATGAATATTTTTTATATTATAAAATATTTCCCGTATTATTGCAAAGAAAACACAATATAGATAGTATAGAAATAATAAAATGGAACTCAACAATTTTTAAATAAACAAAGAAATGTTCTGCTCTATTTGTTGTATCTGCTACTTTCTAGTATTTTGTAGATTTTTAAATAGATTCCTTCCTTCTCTTATATTTTATAATTTCAACGACAATAAATTGTTCCATAATATTTTCATTTCAATTGTGTAATATTTATTCCTTATAAAAATGATATTTTCTGTCTTACTAAGGTTATTTTTACGTTTATTCTGTATCCAGGAAAAGATCTTTATAACTCACATAATTATTTGCTATTTGATCTAAAAAATATCTTTTTTATTAATAATAAAAAAATTTAACTGACGTCATCAAGATAAATTTAAATTTGCGTCTTTGAACAGTTAACAGAGTGCCATACAAAATAAAACAAATAACATAAATTTAAGTGACATTGTCTTAGTTCTTGTATTTATGAATTTCTCTGTAATCTTGTGTTTATATTTAAAAATTAATTAAATAAAATATCGATAAAATCATTAATATGAGTATAAAAATTAATTATAATTTTTAAGCTACAATTCGCAATTAATATTTGCCTAATTTTTCATACCTAATTCATTTTATTTCGAAATAAGTGTTAAGAAATTATTTGTTTTACTTTGCATTGCACTCTGTAAACTGCTTAAAGATGGAAATGTTATTTTCCCTGTATCTCGTGACAGGATCGTCGTATATCATTAAAAAAGCTCATTAGATGCACATTTTAATTCTTTTGTTGTTTAAATATTTGTATTAACATTAATAGGGCAAAAATTTATGGCTTAATAATACAAAAAGACGCCCGGAATATTTTTTTTAGTTTTACAAAGTAAAGGCTTCAACCATCCAAGATTTTTTAATTAAAANNNTAGGCACAGCTTCATTTTTTGTTTAAACTATTTTTTAAATAAAAAAAAGGTATTGTTATTAAAATATTTGAATACATACAAAAAAAAATACCCGCACCTAAAATGCAAATAAAAAGAAAATAAAAAATAGCTTTGTTTGGTGAAAACAAAAAGAAATAGACATCTCTGAAAAATACTTTTAACTTCGAATATGTGTTTGTAGGATTTATGTCAAATAACGTCAAGAGTTGCTCACTACAATAAATGACTTCCATATTCGGAACAAGCAGCAAATATATGTTCCTCGCCAAAATTTATTTGGTAAACTTGTTGACTCCGATGCTCAGTAAATCTATTGTACATTGTTTTGATTTTTCGTATAACGAAAAATACTAAATAAAGTTCAATTATATTTATTTCAGGTTGACGTCATAATGTGTTTTTGAAATTCAAAACAGCATAAAACGCGTTGACTTTTGCTTTATGTATCGTGTCAATGAAATTTCAAACATAAACGTCTAAGTATATGCTATACTCAAACTATTATTCTTTTCTTTCTTTTATATTTATATTGGATATATAAGTATTGGAATAATCAAGAGCATGAATATATCTATCGTTAAAATTATATTTTGTCCAGTAGTATCAAAGAACTGTTGATATTTCTTTTAGAAACTTATTTTAAATTTAAGAGATCTAACTTGCAGTGGGTTAACTGAAAAATTCGTCATTTTGTAAAGCGCCCGGCTATTTGGATTATTATTTAGCTTGTTCTAATAAGCCTGATACCTTCAAAGCTTATTGCAATGAACCTATGCACCTTCAGAATAATAAGAATATAAAGAAAAATGGCTTTTTTCTTTAGTTTCTTCTTAGCATATGCAAGTGGGTTAAAAACATTTATACTGGTAAACTAATGATTTTTATAAGATATTAGTAATAAATAACATTATTATAACATAGTTTGCTAGATCTGATTTCCAAGTCTGTGTTAAAGAAAAAAATATTATTGACTTTTGTATCCATATTTTGTTTAAACAAATTTTTTTTATATACTTTAAAACTTATTAGAAAATTATGTTAATTATAATTAAAAATTTCTTTAACAAAAGTCATTGCAGTGCAGTTTCTAAGTTACCTACTTCTTACCTAAGTAACTAATAACTTTTATTTAGAAATATAAAAAAATGTAGAAAAAATAAAAACTTACCGACCAATACCGACATTTTTATATAAAAAAATTAATAACAAACAAATCATTAAATTATTTATTTATGTATTAAAAATACAAATATAACTTTTAATAACCACAAAGTTTTTAACTCACTTACTTATAAAATATTCTAACTAAAAGAACTTTGTGTGCTTTGAATCAATGATTTTCAAATATAAAAATACTACATAATATTAAGTAAAACTTAGCAAAGAAAATGCATAAACTTTTTATTAATATTTTAATACATTTATGGTAAAAACTCTTCAAGAATTTTATAATAAAACGTTTAGTGCAGCAGAAAATAATGATTACATATTTAAAAAGTTTATTTTCATTAGTTTTAAATAATATTTTTAATGGTCGTGGTAGCAAATATAAAATAAATTATTAATGCTGCTTTATTAAAAAATCACTGAATTAAATATCAAAGTTCCCTTTGAAGATATAGTTCACGCCACGGAACAATGGTATTACGCAATTATTGTATACTGCGCATGTCAATTAAGAAGATGAAAAACTGTAACGTATGTCGTATCTACGTATTATTGCGTAATGTCATTACTTCGTGGCGTTGACTATACATATAAAATTTGGTATATAAAGTACTTAAACACTAAGTAACTCAATTTCTGAATTATAATTTCTTGGTATACAGCCATTACAGCTTCTATTATTGTGTTTTCTATTAAAATACCCTAAATAATATCTACAGCCTCTAAACGCAAGTACAAGAAGTACAACAACACTTAAGATAATACAAAAAGATTTAATTTGTAACACAGCATTATATAAACTCAACAATAGAGAATTATTCTGATTTGAAGGTAATAGAGTTGGTTTCTTTTTAATAAACAATTCATCATCTGTTTCTGTGGTACATGTAATGCCATGTACATTTTCCTTGTATAAATGGAAAGTGTCTGTTGATTCTACAACTAAAATGTTATTCTCTTCAATGTATTGAAGCATCGTTGTTAATTTGTGACAATTCCAGAGGTTTTCGTTAATATCTAAACATTTCAATTGACGTAACCGAGATATTAAGAGCGCGTAATCAATATCTGTTAAATTGTTATTGTTCAAATATAAAGTGTGAAGCATACGAATAGGATGAAACAGAGGTATTTTCACAGATAAAATATTGTTATGTGATAAATTTAAAACGCTCAATTTATTTAAACCAGAGAATATACCAACAGGTAAAACATTCAATTTATTACCTTCTAAATTTAAATTTACTAAATTTGTCAATGAATGAAATACACCTAATGGTAATTCATCTATTTCATTAAATGACAATGTTAGTTTTTCAAGACTGTTCAAGTAATTGAAAGAGTTTGAGAAAATTATTTTAATTTTGTTCCGCGATAAATCTAGTAATCTGAGATTGTTTAATCCAAGGAATAAATCAGGATCCAACGCCGAAATGGAATTGTGGCTCAGATTTAATGTGGTTAATTCTTCCAATCCATTAAAACAGTGTGCTTTTAAATGGACTATTTTCAGGCTTGACAAATCTAGATTATTCAACCGTGTCAGACCGATAAATGTACCATTCTTTAATGTGTCCATTTTGCTCATTTTTATCGTCAATCTGTTTAAATTGTTTAGTGTTTTAAATGTATACGGTTGTATTGCTTCCAATGGATTACCTGTCAAATTTAATGTTTCTAAATTTGGCAAACTTTCAAATATATCCATTTTTAATTCATGTAAATTATTAAATTGTAAATATAATGATTTTAATTTTATATTTTCAAATGCTGAACGTTCTATTAAATCTATATTATTAACAGATAAATTTATTTCTTCTAATAAATTTTTGTTTAAAAACGTTTTTTTATAAACTTTACCTATTTTATTATGATGTAAAAATATTTTTTCTAATTTGGAATTATTTTTTAATACATCTCCATCAAAATTTTCTATTAAATTATTCGATAAATCAATTGTTTTTAAATTTATTGCTGAACTAAAAGCATATTTAGATATATTTTTTATTAAATTATCACTTATATCGATGAATTTTAAATTAATATTATCAGAAAATGCAAAAGCTTCTATTGCACTAATTTCACCTTTAGATAAATTAATTCTTTCTAAATTTGTAGCACCACTAAATATAAACGAAGTTATATTTGGTAAATGATTTTCTTGTAATTCTAAATGTAATAATTTTTTATGATCATAAAAAATTCCATTTTCTAAATGTTTTAAAGGATTTGAAGATAATCCTAAATATTCTAAATTTTCTGTACCTATAAATGACTTTTTATAAAGTTTTTCAATTTGATTATTATCTAGTTTCAATATTTTTAAACGATTTGAAATAGAGCTTATATTTGATTGAAATATATATTTTTCAATTTGCCTGATTGCGTTCACACTTAAACTGACCGTATGTAAATTTGGATTATTTGCAAATAAACCAGTTGGTAATTTAACAATACTGTTGTTATCTAAATAAATTGCTTCCAAATTAATTAATGCACCAAATGTATTATTGTCTATATAAAGTATTCGATTGTTTGATAGGTTTATAGTAGTTAAATTAATTGAGTTTTTAAATAATCCAATAGGTAATGATGCTAATTGATTGTTTGTTAAATAGATTGTTGTTAAATTAGGTAAAAACCCTAAAGCATTTTCTTGTATTATTCGAATTTGACATGAAGATAAACTTAAAGTTTTAAGTAAAATTAACTGATTAAATGTTAAATCATAAATGTTTGTTATGTTATTATAATCTAAATATAATTCTTGTAATGAGAATAATTTGGTGAAAGTTGAAGGAAATATTTTAATAATATTATTATGAGTTAAACGTATTTTTTGCAAGTTATAATTTTTATTAAAAACTGTTGAAGGTAAATTAGTTATTTGGTTAAAATCAAAATTGATAAATGTTAAATTAACCAAATTCTCTAATGCTGAAGAGCTTAAAAATTTAATTCCACAATTGGATAAATCCAATTCAGTTAAATTTTTTAAGTTTTTAAAGAATGTGTCACTAATTTTAGATAATTTATTATTCCTTAACGTTAAAACTTGTAGAGTAGTAATATTAAAAGCGTCATTTTCAATTTCACTGATTGCGTTACTTTCCAAATTCAAATAAACAAGTTTTTCTAAATTAAAAACACCATGTTGCAGAACGGTTAAATTATTAAAACTCAAGTCCAACCGTTGTAAATGATCAAAGGCTGTAAACACGTCTGTGTTGAGGGTAGAAAGTGCACTGTTCCTAATCGAAATGTATAACACGTTGCTTTTATAATACGTTGATGGGATGAAATCAAACGTATCATTTTTCAGTTCATTTAATATCGAATTTTCCACAACGAATTTTTTACAACGACTGAATTCATTGAATACGTAACTGCGGGAATTCCTGTCCAGGATTTCTTTGGTGACATTTCGACAGGAAATAACATTTTGTTCGGAGATTTTGAGTTCTCGATCCTCTTCCGTTAGATGGTATTGATAGCCGGCATAATCTTGGACGTAGCACCCAAATGGAGATGTGTAACTACTTCTGCTGATCACGATGTACAATAGCAACAGTTGATAACATACTAGTACATGTGTTTTTAGTATTGACATTTCGAACAAACCTATAATTTATTTCAAATAAATTAATTACTATTTTTAAGTTTACTTTTTTGGTTAGACTATGCTTTTATAACTACACAAATTAAGCAGCTTAGACTATTAACATTAGATTTAAATGTTGAAGCTAACTACAAAATTATATCATTTTATTCTCTGTAAGTTATTAGAATCGTAATTATGAATTTTTTTTTTGCAAGTCACTTGACTAATAGAAAAAAAAAGGTAATAAAATGCTTCTGTATTTAATAAATAATCAGAATAACAAAAATTAAGTTAATTTTATCACGATAAGTTGTTATTTTCAATAGAAAAATCTAAATATTATTTATCAAAACTATAAAATTTCAGTTAAATCGATTTAATTTATGACAAAAGTTTAATAAATTTTTTTCTTGTTTTACTTAAAAAGACTGCAAAGAATTATATTTAAAAACAAATGATTAAATTATATAAAATATATATTTTTTTAATTTATCAAGTTATATTAAAAAAGATATATTTAAATTAAGAGGAAAAGAAGATGTTAGGGGAAATTTAATTTTAAAGAGAATATTTAGAAAAAATTAAGATATTGTTTAGTTATTCTAGAAATTTTAAAATTATATAAAATGGCAATTATGTACTTTCAATTTGAGGACAGCGAATATTAAGACATATAAATTATAGTCGTCGTCACGAAACAATGTAGTTATGTAACCATTGTAAAGAATTAACCAATGTAAATAAAACCTGCGTACACTGCATAAATAATTTTTCAAATAAAGTTACGAAGTACTTCACATTAGTGAGAAGTATGTCAACTTAGCATTAAGAAGACGAACTAGACAGTAACATATAAAATATCTGCTTATTATTATGTAATTACATTGATTCGTGTCGACGAATATATACGCTTCGCAATTTACTTATTTTTTATTTTGGTTTATAATACAGTAAAAAAGAAATAGAAAATAGTTTTTTAATTTTTCAAGTTATATTGAAATTAGTGTTGGACTCTGCAGATCTTTACATGAAAATATGTAATTTTATAAATTAATAATATTATTTTTAAAATAATGAAAAAGAAGGCTTATTTATTATTTATTTAATTTTTTAAAACGGCTCAAATAACTCTACGAACAATAAAAAAATATTATTTATAATACATGTATAAATTTTTTGATTATTTCAAAATTAGAAAAAAGGTTTATTTAAATTTGAGGTTATTATGGAAATATTCGGTTCCATTAATGAGTACGTGGTTTGTTTATTTGTTTGTTCATTACACAAATAAATTGATTTTCTAAAACAAAACAATATAGGAGTATATTATGAACACCGTATAATGCAAATATTGTTTCACATCTCAAATTTCTAAAATTTACTACAAAATACAAATTAAAACAATAGTAGTTTCTAAATATAATTTAATTTCGAATTAGATTTATTTATTCTCATTTGAATAATTTAGAAATCTATAAGTCTATTGACATTTACAGCATTTTTGAAATACGAGGGAAGTTCAATAATTAATGTAGAAAAAAAAAATGGTTTATTTAATAGCACTGAATCTTTTTGAAGATCAAGTTAACAATCTTAAGTACACATTTATTTAGATTTTTAACCATAATGAATATAAATATAATCTTTTTTGTTGATTTCAAAATGTCAGCTCCGCTTGAAAAGTGTACGCTGGAGGAGAAACGTTCAGTGATAATATTTTTTTATATTCGAAGAGTGAACCGGTGAAAATTTAATGGAAAATATTAAAATACTACGCATTAAAAATTTTAAATATGATTTCCATCACTCTGGACGACTGCGTTGATATTTTTGCGAAGATAAGCGAGTCAAAATTTTCCAAATTACTAATTTGTTTATTATTACTTTATAATTTAACGTTCTGAGATGAATTATAAGATAGCTGACACATGTTCATAGCAATACCCGGATTCGCAATGATTCTAAACTGAGTTGGTTACAGCCCAGGCTGTGTTCAGTCCGATTTTTATTTGCTCGGCTTGCCTAACGACTTTTTACGCAACAAAAAGTTCGATGATAACAAAGCGGTCAAAAATATGGTACACGTATCGTTCAAACAAAAATTTCAAACACTTTTATGCTGCGAAATAAGAAAAAACTGGAACAAATATATAAATATTGCTTAAGAGTATATATCATTTGTTCAAGTTAATTATTGAAAGTCCTTAGTAGTTTATAAATAAATTTTCCATTTAAAATAATTGAAAAGTCTTACAGCAGTTAAATTATTAACAAAATTTATCAAATATATAGTTTATATTGTTTTAAATTTATTTACAAATAATAATTTTTGTTTATTTTCAGTTAAAACTAAATAATAAATCTTGTTTAAACCGGAAATATTACATGAAAACATAACAATAAATAAAATTTATTTTTTTACATAATATTATTATCACAACATATAAAGAAATATTTCAATGCAGAGTCCTAATAGTCGTGACTAACCCATAAAAAAATAAAAAATATTAATTTTATGAAATCTATTTGCATTATGAAATAGTTCAAACAACAATAATAATATATAGGAAATAAAGATTAGAAAATTGAAAAAATATTTGAAAAATATAATTTATATTTTTTTAAATATTATTAGCTATAAAATTTAAATATCTATAATTAATATTTTGATTACAAACTTATTTTACATTATATCAAAAAATATTGCATAATAAAATTATTAAATAAATATAAAATTTATTGAAGTGTAGAAGAATAAATTTATTCCAGTAAATATAATTTATAATTCATTGCAATAAAATGCAACACAATAAACTTGAATTTCTATTTTTTTTTATGCGAATCAAAATGTTTCGGTTTTATTAGAACGTAAATTATAATTTATTTATGCATACTTGAATATTGTTTAATACATTTTACGTTATTAATTGAAACGAAATTGAATAAATCATGTTATTTTATTTTTAAATAACTTCATAAAAAGTGCAAATTCTATAATATGTAATTAATAAGTAAAAAATTTAATATGACTTTCTATAAAACATTTTTAAGCTGAGTTAATTATGTCACAGAATGTGGTACTTTCATTGAAAACATCTTCAAAGAAAGTCAATATGTATATTAAGAAAATTTGAATTAATTTCTCTTCAATTTCGCGACAAAAACTATTGCAAAAAAGGTTAATTCCGTTCAAATTAAATAAAATTAAATGTTATATATAAAACTATTATTTTAATTTAAACGATTGTAATGAAAATAAAACTTAAAAAAATTTCATATACATATAT
>NEEE01004680.1:0-19250 GCA_002278615.1 Pogonus chalceus | reverse complement strand
ATATGATATATATATATATATATATATATATATATATATATATATATATATATATATATATATATAGTTTTGTTTAAACAATATTCATTATAATTATCATTAAATTTCGAAAGAAGAAACCCTTTAAAATTATAAGTTTACCAAAAATTTTATTGTTTTTTAAATATTTATCAAAAATATTATTGTAAAATTATTATTTTATTGTATTATAAAATTAAAAAATAACCTTAAATTATTATTTTTCGTTTAATAACTGAATATATTTCTATAAAAACAATATTTTAAGTAATGCATTTAGTGATTTAGACTTTAATATCTATAAATATATAATTATTTATTTTATATTCAACATACACATGTTCAAGTAATGACTTGCAGCTTTGTGAATTAAGTAGAATTCGATATAACAGGTTAACTCATAGCAGTTAATATATTAAATATAACCCATTACAAAGTATTTTAAATAAACCATATTTTTTTTATAAAATATACGTTGAAACTTGCAATTTTCTTTAATTTCATTCAAGGGTATAATGTCCAGTTTATGTAAAAAAAAAACTATGCCGCCGAGGTCAACGATTTATAGTAAAATATATTTTATTATAAATTTTTACATGTCATTATGTAAATAATGCAATGAACATAAAAAATTAGAAATAAGTCAACTTTTTATGATAAATTAAGAATGCAAATATGACATTAATTTAAAAAATTTAAAAAGTTCTTGTTTGATAGTTATTTGTAATAAGTATGTTTTTCTTGTTAAACTATAATTGATTTATAAATCATGCATTAAGGTTATTATATTTAAATAATTAACTAACTATTAATAATTCATGGAAAAATATAAAAACTAGGTTTTTTGGATAAATGCTTTATAATAATTTTATAATTTGTGTCACAAAAAAATTAACTTCAAAAGATTAAGACATACAAGTAATATTTGTAATTTATTAGATCTAGAGTATTATATTTAACAAGTTGTTAAAAGTAATTTGAACAAAATGACTGTATCTTTAGATACTCAAAATAATATAAAACAATTTTTAATTTTTATAAAAAGAAAACATTAACATGAGCTATAGTATGAATTAATTTGTAAAACAAGAAATAAAAAAATTCAAACGCATAAATTGTAAAACAAGAAAAGTTAAAATTTCAAGGTTATAAATGCTTCAAGACGAGACAAGATTGATTCATTCTTTGTCTGTCGTATTTCTCAACTTAAAACATAAATAATTCGATAAATATGATTATCTACTTTAAATTATTAATTTTAATTACATTAAACCGTTATATGAATACTTACTGGAATATCTAATGAGAAAATAAAGAAAATTTGAAAAAATTCCATTTCTTATCCAATGTTGCTTACATTTTACTGCATGTATCTTTCTATATCAGCATGGGTGCGCCTTGAAAAATCACAAAACATTTCACTGCACTGCAAGAATTGCATAACTATAATTAATTTGTATAAGATCTACATCATTTCTAATACACTTAATAATAGATAAATTTGTAATATTATATTTAATACTTATAATAACAAAATTATTATTTATTTAATTCGTGACGAGAAACGAGTTAAACAACTTTTTTTAATTTATTTATATCACGAAATTTAAGTTCAAGTTTATATAAAAAAAGATACATCATTTGTAATATAACTTAAAATAAATTTTAAAAATTAATTAACAAACTTATTACAAGTTGTAATGTCTTATTTTTGACATGATTTAACAGGAAATTTATTTGTTAAATTACTATAAATATAACTTGCAATACTTATATAATTACTAAGTATATTTATTAATTAAATCTAGTATATAAAGGTGACGTAGCGGAATATATATTTAAAAAAAAATTGAAAATATATTAATTGCAGTTGTTATTTAACAATTTTTTTATTAATTAATAAATATAAAAAACGATTAATTTGAATTATAATGCATAATAAAATTATATTAAATGTAAATATTAAATGCGCAGCGGTGAAAATTTTTATGTATCAAATAAGCGCAAATTTTAAACAATTTAAAAAAAAAATAATTTATTGAAATGTAAAATTTACCAGCAAACATAAAATAATTACCTTATATTTATTCATAATGTCGCTCAAAGCACTTTAACACACAAGAAATTACAAGACAGAAAAAAAAATGTTACGATATATTTATATAGTAGCACTTTTTCGAACCAGATAAGTTTATCAGCGTAGTTATTATAATCGAATATCAACAAAGTTGGTATAGGCTAAAGTCTGTGTAGTGCAAAATATTTATTTGATCATGCGCAGTAAACATTCACGGTATAAAATCCTAATAAACTAAAGTAAAGCATAGCAAACCGCAACCAAGTGACAAAAGAGAATGTAAACAAATGAGAAAAATAGAGTTGTGTGCTTGCCGCCTTTTCTTGTTTTTTATTTTCGTTTTTATATTTTTTTTTGCACATAGGCACAATTTATTTGGTCTGGTTTGTTTTTGTATTAACAGCTAAAAGAGTCTGTCGTTGCATGTTTTGTAAAACTATTTTTAACGTAAAATTAATTATAAAATAACATATTTTTATTTAAAACATGCATATAAATTATAATATAATCTCACTAGACTAACTATTAAATTAAATTACAAGTTGATAGCGCGAAAGCACCCAAACATTACATTAAGATATGCATTTAAAATACGTAATTTGCAAAAATATCTGAAAAATGCATGGTATGTTTGCAAATTAAAATTAAAATGGATTTTATGAAAAGTGAAACTACAGGAGAATTATTTAAATAAAAAGTGAATTAAATCAATTTATGAAATATAAATTTCAATAATGTTGCTATATAATAAATAACATAACAAAATAAATTATAATAATAGAAAAAAATCACCTTGCCTTGAAAAATGCAATAAATATAATTTGGCACAAATATTGATAAAAATTATTTATTTGAAGTAGAAATTACTATGATAACTGTATTGTTAAAATACATCTTTTCATAAATAAAATTATTGATAATATTAACAGTTTTTTCACGACTGTAAGAAATTAATTATTGTATAAATATGTATCGTAAGGTTACATGAATATAAATTAATAATTTAACTATAAAAAAGAAATATTATACTCATTTTATTCATTTATAATCTATATGGGACTATAATAAATTAGAAATTATATCTAAGATTATTATAGCCGTCGCCACGAATCAATGTAATTACGTAATAATAAGCAGATATTTTACTTCGACAAACGTTAATATCTTTTTCATCTTGTTAACCCTTAGTTGGTATATTTTTTTTTCTCATGAGTTTATATACATATATTTTTTTTAAATGAAAAATTAATAAATATTTTGATTGCATGCATTTTAATATACAGTAGAAATCGCTTATAACGACGAACCGTTTCCTACGAGCCAATTTGATTTATTTATTTGAGCCGCTTATTGCCACGAATTAATGAAATTTCATAATAATAAGCAGATATTTTATTTTGACATACGTTATTTTTTTTTTCATCTTCTTAACGTTTAATTGACATACTTCTCAATAACATAAAGTACGTCGCAACTTTATTCGAAAAATTATTTATGCAGTGTACGCAGTTTTTGTTTATAGCCGGCGTCACGAGACAATGTAATTGCATAATAATAAGCAGATATTTTACTTCGACATACGTTATTATTTTTTTCATTTTCTACACACTTAGTAGACATACTTCACAATAATGTGAAGTACGTCGTAAATTTATTCGAAAAATTATTTATTCAGCGTACGCAGTTTTTGTTTACATTGTTTACTTCTTTACAATGATTACACAATTACATTGTTTCGTAGCGACGACTATATTTAAATCGTTAAAATATATTTCCAATAAAAATTAATTTAGTTTGAATATGCATTGAAGAACATTAAATAAAAATGTACATACTTTTATTTTCAGTTGAACAAGTTCACCAAAAGTTGAAAGAATAAGGAGTAAAAAGTTTCAAGGTTTATTTGTTTTAAAATAATTCTGCTTCAGACGTTCTACAAAAACACTTGCTAACTCGAAATTATATCAAAAGTTACAATAAATAATAAAACATATCAAATTAAAAATTGATTGAATCGGCAAGAAAAATTCTTGTTCTAACTCTTATCCTTCAGATATTTTGGTTGTACATATATCTTTTTTATTATGAATCAATAAGAATCGAAGCTTCAATTTTATTGCTGGTTTATTGCTGCATAGGCCACGATTTTATTGAACAGTTTACTTTTGTAGCCGTCTTCACGTTGATTAAAAATTGTAATGAAAGAAAAAATAAATTGCAGGGATTTTATATAAAACAAATATTAGATGCAATTTAATTAAGAATATATTAATACGCTATTAAATTTTTTATGACGTATTTAAAATTATTATTATATAAGCAATTTTCCATGTCAATATGATAGATAATTATTATCATTACTTAGCTTTCTCAGGAAATACTATGTTGTTCTTTTGATCTTACTTAATTAGTTCAAAAAGTAAATACAAATATCTATAGTTTAACTCAATTGTAAATTGAAACTATTTTATTGCAATAACTTCATTTATTTAATCAAATTTCGCATGTAACTATCAAATAATTGCCATATTTCGAATCTATGCCGAAATAAAAAATTACTGATTTATAACACAATGTTTTTCAAATAATAAGTTTATTTCGAAATCGAATACAATTGTTTGTTGTTTTTAATTGAAATTTTGTTGTTGGTGACAATATTTCATATTGGTTCATATTCTGACGTAAAATAATATTATATTCAATGTTACAATAATTTGTATTTAGAAAATATCATTGTTTTAAAATATATATGAACCTTTCGTTGCATGTGAAACTATGGGTAATTGTTTCATATCAATAGATATTGAACTTAAGAATTATAAATGAAGTGAATCTTAAATTTTTAAATTAATTTCTATGGCGCTCATGTTCTAATGGTACAATGATCATATAATTATTTATTTTCCTAGTATTTCAGCTATAAAGATTTTTCGAAAAAAATTTAAAATTTCAAGTATTATGAATAATAAGTAGACTTTTGGAATAAATCTTATATTAGTGGCGGGTCGATGCTAAATAAGTAATGATGCTATTTTAGATATTTTAATATTGTGCAAAACGAAAAAAAAATTTGAAATTTATTGATAAAATCATACACAATAAACTGATTCAAAAAACAACACGATCTAACGCTTACACAAAACAGTTGGTACTTTAGTCAGCGCCACGAAACAATGTAATTACATAATAATAAGCAGATATTTTACTAGAACATACATTGTCTTTTTCATCTTCTTAACGCTTAGTTGATATACTTCTTAATAATGTGAAGTACGTCGCAATTTTATTTGAAAAATTATGTATGCAGTGCATGCAGGTTTTATTAACATTTGTTTCTTCTTTATAAAGCGTTTGTATATATAGCAACAATGGCTTTTTGCGGGGCAGTACCATGTAAACGTACCATGATTACGCAATTATATTGTTTCGTGGCTCCGACTATACGTGAGCGACAGTGCTTTATCTATCTAGCATGAAATCTCGTATCTCTAATAAGAGAACAATTATTTTAAATAATCTCTAAACAGCTGGTACTAAGATTGGGATCAGAATTTGCAGCAGGTTGTTACTAATTTTTAATCAACATTTATAGCTACCTAATGATTGTGAGTTGAGCAGCTCACTTCAAATTCTGAACTCAAATGATTCAAGGTCTTCTAAAATTAAAATTTCAGAAAGTGATATAGTGAGTAGAGCTTTAGCAACTGGTAGAAAGATAGAAAGAAGATTAATTGTGATGAAATGTACTTTTTCAAACAAGGATTTTTGTATTTTTTTTATGAATTACTGATATACAATTTATGATTGAAAAAAGAGAGTGCTGCAATTTCACAGTGCCTAAACATAAGTCGCTATTATTTTATATACTATAAGATAAAAGCAATTTTCTAAAATAATAGATATATTGATTTAAAAGCACTACTACTATATCAATTCTTGATATATCAATCTACTGATTGCTACAGAATAATAAAATAAACAATTGTTGTTTATTTCGTTTCGATTAACTGAATTGTTAAGTTTATCCGTACAGAATCAGGTGCAGACTGGTCTGTTAAAAACGATATCCGGTCGTGTTCGATCCGTAATAATAAGAAAGTAAAAGTGCAAATATAACTTGTTCGGCTTGTTCCCGTTTGCTCATCAAAGTCCATAGAAATATACATCATGTGGAACGGATCAAAACATTTGCGTGCATGATTACATTAATTTAAATCGATTTGAATTTTAAATCGAGATACGAACGTGGAAACGTTACATCAAATTTTTTAAGGTATTCTATGAAATGTTTCATTTTATATTGTTATAATATCATAAATGAAGTAAAGATAAAATCGAAAGTGTTATTCTATAAACACGGTGAATCTCGTGCGGAGCATAAAATGACAGTTTCCGTTTTATGTTGGCGACCCTGAAAGTAATGTGTAATGGCAATTAAAATTAATGATATTAAATAAGTGCGCTTCATAGGTGCAGAAATGGATATAATATAAACGTACTTTTATACCAGATAAAAATAAACATTAATTAAATGCTATATACAAAGATATTACATGCCTTCATTGACTTTTATGCACATAAATTGCAAATAAATTCTGTTTTTTTACGAAATATATCGAGATGTTATTTTGTTTATTTCTTTTAATGTATGTTTTATCTTGGAATAAATATTATAAACTACTATTTATATAAAATCAAAATTCCCCAATCAATAATAATAAATAAATAATATTTTACATTTCTAATTTTCTGTATAGATTTTCAAATATGAACTGATCTGCTTTCTTCTAGATATTTGCAATGCATTAATATTTAATAAAAATATTAAAATATGTATCTATAAATAAAACTTTAAAAACAAAAAACTCTTCAGCCTTTCTCTTTCACTTATACTAATTACTTTAATGAGAATTAAATTTAATATAATTTTAATTAATATCAGTTAATCTTAAAAATAGTTTTGTTAGATTTAAAAAATGATAGATCAATGTGTTGGAACTCTTTGAAACTTTTAAAATAAAATAAAATTGTTTTTTAATCGTTTTGAAGTTTATACCATTATCAACAATTTATCATTGAAAAAAATAATTAAAAAAAGATTATAATAACGATTATAAAAAACATTTATAAATAATATTTTAAGTAAAAAATTGAAAAGAAATATAGATTTTTTAATTCTAATTGTCCATAAACTAATAAAAAATATCTACAGACGTATGCATTAAATAGGAAAAACCAGTAATAGTATTAATAATAAATTAAAATTTGTCAATAATAATTCTTGGTTTTTATAACAAAAATTAAGTAAAACTAATTTTCTTAATAAATTTAATGGGAATATGAAGTTTTATTAATAAATAAATATACAATTTTAATTTAAAACGAAATGTATATTTCGACTACAAAGTATTTATCATTAGTTGTAATTTTGTTTTTATTGATCAGTGAAATAAAAACACTTGAGTAACTAGAAAAATAAAAAACTAACAGATTAAGTCTGGTAAAGTTTTTAATGGATTTAAATCTTAATTGTATTGATGATAATTTAAAAACGTCATACAAAATAGGTAAAGAATTAATTTTATAATCTAAAAAACATAGATTTGGCTTAATATTTACACTTTGTATATTTAATGACAGTGTTAAAGCTAAAATGCGCATAAAATAATTAAACTTTATTTTGAAACAAACCGAGTGATTTATTTCAATTAGTTTTATACGTAAAAATGTTTCTTGTAAAATATATTTTAAAATAATATCAAGAAAAATAATTAATTACAGTAAAGAATGTCATATATCTGTTTGTTGTTTCTTGTCAACAATACAAAAATAATAATTTTTATTAAAGAAATTATTTCCCTCAGTTTACAAGGTACACTATACGTTTATACTTCTTTCCATATTGACGTTAATTGAAGAATAGATATTTATTTTATTACAAAATTTATTGGTAAGTAAAAACAAAAAAATATTGTTTTAGTTTTTGAATTTTCTTATTTATTTTTGCAGAAATTTTATTCAAAGTTTTACTTTTAATAAATTAATATCACAGAACAGAAAAATCAGCACCGAAATTTTTTCTTTTACTTATTAAAATTCTCCCTACATTACTTTCTTAAATTTAATTTGAATGACCTTCAACCAGTCGGTGGTAGTTTGATTTCAAGTTGAGTTCAGAATTTGAAGCGAGCTATTTATATCGCATTCTTAAGATAACTGTAAATTTTGATTTTTAAATGATTGACAGCCTGCTTCAAATACTGCACTCAATCGTACTACTAGCTGTTTAGAGGTAATTCAAAACAGTTCTAGAGTATCGTATCTGTGCTCATTTTGTTTATTTTGAAATATTTTAAGATCTCATGTACAATCTAAGAAAATAAAAATTTAACATACTTAAAAAAAATCATGAATGATAATAAAATATTTTATTATTAGATAATCAATACATATTTACGTAATTTTATATCAACAGATCGAACTACAAAAATAATATTTAATAAAAAAATATAGTTCATAAACATCGTTAGCTGTATTGTCACGAAATTTCGTAATTATTTTTATTAGCATATCAGAGAGGGTTTGACGCGATCAATAAAAGCTAGAGTTTCAGAAATTTTATTAGTTTATAACTCAGATTATATTACAAATAGTAATGTACTTTTTTGTTAAATTAATAGTTAAGCACCTCTAGAATATTAAATATATTATTATTAAATTTGTTTTTATAACATTACACCATGACGAAGAATTTCTCATTGCATTATTTATTATATTATAATGAATTTTTTATTAAACGTTTAAGAGCATATAAAGTTATACACTTTATTTAAATAAAATTATAATATGTGATGTTACATGATAAAATTTTTCTCTTTCAAGAATAAATTTAGATGCGGGCGGACTGAGAATTTATCAAACGAATAGAAAATATGTTTTTATATCACTCGTATATGTAACAATTTAAGTGATTTTTAATGTTTTTAAAAGGCACAGAAACAAATGTTTTTTTGAAGAATCTTTATTTTTAAATCATATTTTAAAATGATAAATGCGTGAGTTTATTAGCTGCATTTATATTGGGGCTTATCGAAGAATAAGGGTAAACAGGGAAGCTCTATAACTCCCTTGAAGTTTACTTGTTTGTTTGCTACTTATCTTTTCTTATAAAAATATTTTAAGATATAATAAAAAATAGAATAAATGGAATAGTTATTTGTATATTAAGAGCGCAAAGTGGGACATTGTCGATTGAGAGATTGTTGCCTCGCTCCTAAGTCGCGCGGCATTTTCTCGAAATTGACAATGTCCATTTGTGCTTGAAATACACACAAGATTTTTTCTACAGTCGCCACAAACTTTAAGAGATATTTGAAATTTGTTTTTGGTGTTACTGTGACGTCACACTATTGCTATCTTTGCACACTATAGAGTGTGGTGCGGAGTGAGATAGGAATATTAGTTTCGCCGTGACATCATATTGATATTATATATCAATTGTAGTTAAACTGAACACAATTGATTTTTTAATATCTTTTTTTTTTATATTAAACGAACTTTATTTTAAAATAATAAAAAAAATCATTTGTCGTTATTTTCTATTCTTACTGAGCTATTCAATCTAATCTAAGCATTTTTAATTTCGTTTTTGTAAATGAATGCCCTATTTTATTTCTATACTCCTTAGCAGGGCATATTTTGTTTGGTTATGTAATATACTAACAGAGCAATTATATGTCAGATTGACTTGTGAAGGTAATAAATGTGTAGGTAACGACAGTAGTATTAATTTTTTACTAAACATTTCCATTATGAATGTAAACAAGTAACATTTTATAAAAATTTCGACAGCGAGCGTTTTTTCTACTTTATCGCTCTAGAGCGGCAAGTGCCATTTTGCGCACACAAAAGAGGGCGCAAAACGCCTACTTTGTATAGCGACTGTAGAAAAAGAATATTGTACATATCGGCACTCACGTTTTAAAATGTCGTATTCCACATTTAGAAATATTTCAGAAAAAAAAAAAAATCTTTTGATGTTTATAAAAATATATAAATAATAATAATAATTATGGCAACAATCATAAGAATTTGAGCAATTATAATAAAAAGGAAAAATTAAATATATTTTAGAAAAGACTGATTTTATTGTCTTATATTTAATTATAATTTCAACAAAATTTACCATATTTTTATATTTTTATTTAATATTATAAAACCCACAGATGCTTAAAATATATTTATAACTACAGAATATTATATTAGTTTCATATTTTCTTAGACTTTTTAAAAATTATCTCTTTGAATTTTTTTTTTGATTATTTTAAGTACTGTTAACTTTTTTTCATAACTTAATGTAAATTTTCTTAAATATTTTTATATTTAGAATAAAATACAGACATTTTCAGTAAGTATATAATGATACAATAAATAAACAAGTAAAGCAAAAATATGAAAAACAAATTTGTAATTATTTTCTTACTCATTTTGTCAAGTACTTTCTTAAATTTAACTTAAAACTAGTCACAGAGTCAAATGTGACTGTCAAATTGCTGGACATTGAGATACGACATACTAGAATATTTATTTAAAAAATATTAAATAAATAATTTTATTGTTAACAGCCAATTTCTTAAATTTTGTGGAATACGCCATATTAGAACGTAGTTTTTTTTTAATATAAACAGATTTTAAATGAAATAAATAAAGTAAAGAAATTGACTATTTTAATCTTGTCACTTTCTAAACGATTCCTAGGAGATTCGTTTCTATATCCCAAACCACTGATAAGGAAAAGCAAAATATGCAATAAATAAATAGATCTTCATGGTTTCCAATGATGCATCTACATTAAAATGGCGCTTGTAGTTATATCACTACTCCTATGAGAGAGTTTAGTTAATATCTCACGACATTTTTCTTCATCAGTTGACGTTAATTAAAGTTTATGATATTATCGTTACGTTTCGTTATTGATGTATTTTCCTGACAAAAATTTTAATAAGTTTATAGATTTAATATTAATATAAAGCAAAAAAGATTAAAAATTGATTGATAGCCGATTAAAGGCTTTAAAAAACGATTAAAAAGAAGTTAGAAGTAAGAATTTTAAAATGGTTACAATTTAATGTAGTACCGTAGTACTAATATAAACAGGCATGAAACCTTGAAAAAGACTGGTTAAAAGACCGACTCTAATGATTTATTATAGAACGGTCAAAAAACCAACTGAATAAACGGTCTTTTCTATTTATACCAATTATATTATCGGTTCAGAAAAGCGTAAGGTAAAATAATAATTGTGTCGAACTTTATAATCCATTTTTACGTAAAAATTTGAAAATACTCTTCTTAATAAAAACTAAAATTAGAGGCGAGCTAATCTCTAGGGCATTTAGAGCAATTGCTCAGGGTCTCCGATGATAGGTGGACCCAAAAAAGCACAGATGACGAGTTTTTTTTTTTTTCAAGTATTACTCGCAACAATTTTTGCGGATGTAAATATGAAACATAAACAGACGTAAAAGACGATTATTTAAAATAAATATTAATCACAATATGGAGGCGTCCAAATTAACTTTTGCCTAAAGCCCTTTGCGTAACACCCCTAAATAATAATATTTTTGGAGTAGCCCATCCTTTAAGTTTGGTTTTTCCGCCGTACACTTAAATCTTTAGTTTCAAAGAAGGTGTATTAAATATTTAGTATATTAATTTTTCATTTACCGGTAAGAAGAAAATAATAAAAAAAAATTACATTGATTGTTTATTAAATTTAAATTCATAAAAATTCATAATTCATTTTTAATAATAACATTTAAAATGAAGTTCTGAGAAACTGAAACTAATTATTACTTATCTTTAAACTTAAAAAATAATTTTTTTTTTAAATGACACTTGTCAATGAGATAAAACAAAAATTACTTTCTATCAATTAAAATATAAACAGTTTCATTTTAAATTACAGACATTTATTTTATACAATCATAATTTGAAATAAATATTATTTTTTATCAATAAATTAAAAAACATTAAATTAATTTCGTGATATGCATAGTATGACAATAATGCAAAAATTACGTAATTGTGTTTTGCATTTTTTTAAAATTGTTTTTCATTTTCCTGATAAAACTTAGATATTTTATACTACCTGATATTTTCACATTTAAAAACAAATGAAAATAAATAAATAAATAAATTTTCATTTTTCATGTCTTTCCAAAGTTTCATTATAATATATATCGTTACCTGGGAATATACATGCATATGTATATTTATATTCCATGTAGAATACTATTTAAACATTATTCATATTTTAAAGTTTGAACATTTGTTTTAACTTGTCTATTTTAGATATTAAACTCATAGAAGTTAATAAAAAATAATAGAGAATGATATTCCTAGAAATCTACTTATTAACGAGTAATTATTTTTAAATTACAGGGAATTCCCGCAGTCCTTAGTAATAATATTTATTCTTATAATAAATACAACTTATTTGCATAAGTTAAATCAACAAAAATATATCTGATGATAAAATATTTCCGTAGAAAATTTTATTCATAAACAAAACACTTTAGTCAATAGTTACTTTTTGCTTCAATCTAGTGGAATTAAATTGTTACTTCATATGTACATAAATTGAGTACTTCTGATTCATTTGAAATTAATATTTAAACAGTAAAATTGCTAAAAGATTTTTGATAATAAATGAATTTTAGAAAGTAACTTTATTGATATACAGGCTGTAGCGTTTTTAATTTATATCTTGGAATATTTTTCGAAATTCATCGGGTCGAAAATATATTAAATAAAATTTTAATGAATTAAAAGGAGACATTTGATTTAGTCAAAAATTTTACCCCCAATCTGTAGGGCGGCAACAAAGAGAAATCTTTTTAAAAGTATAAATAGAAACCCCTAATTTTTATTTTAAATTTAGATATATAAAAATCAAAGAATTTTAATTTGGAACATTTTTTTTATATTTTTGTTAAATAGCACGATAAACTAACAAAAAATTTTTTTCTTTAATAAAAATTAGATGTTTCTATTTATAGTTTTCAAATAACCCATTTTCTCCACCTATAGAGAATTAGAGAGCTAAAATTTTAACAGAATTAAATGTGTTTCTTTAAACTATTTAACTTTGAATCAAAAAGATATTCAATTCGAAACATATTTCGCGAAATATTCCAGAATATAATTTAAAATTAACACCCCCGTTTGCAGTGCCATCGATCAAAAATACCAAAAAATAATTAAAATAAAATTTCCTTTATTTTTCATACTTTATTTAAATCTACAAAAGAAAATAGGGGTTCAAATTTTAATTTTTTAAAATGATCTCTTTTTCCTTCCCCCCTGGAGGCTGGGGCACAGTATTTTTGATGGAATCAAGTGTTTCCTTCTAAACTATTAAACTTTTAATCTGGATGTATTTTTGATTCNATAAATAATAATAAATATTGAAAGTTCATATCAAAGACATCATAAATCAAATATATTTAACTTAAGAGAAAACAATTAATAGCAATTTTACAAAATTTATTTCCAAGTTGCAATAACTTCAATATAAGATACAGTTACAATAGTAGAGCAAGAATAATGAATCTGAACGCAAACAAGCTTAAAAGGTGAAATAAAACAAAAAATTGAATAGCTTTTATATACTTGTATAATTATACGACAAAATAATCAAAGTAAATAATTATGTGATCAAATAATTCATACGATGAAATATATTTTCCAGGTAAAATATATTATCGAAGTTGAAACCGATTATTATGAGAATTTCCTTCGGAAATCGTTTAAATGCCGTGTTTAAGCAGCACGCGATATCACAACAAACGAAAACCAGAAAACTCTACTAAAATAAAACGCAGTAAATACATTTATAGAATTCTATTGTTATTCGTTCGGTCCTCGTAAATGTATAATATTTCTGCTGTCGTTTTATTTTTATCTTGTAGTTTAAAGCTATATTAAAAGGAAATCATCATTCAAATAAATATATAAAATTGGTTAGAAAATCAATTGATACTCATTTTAAAGCAGAAGTAGGTATATTTAAATAAGAAAGAACTGGATTTGATATTTAACTAACCTCGAATAAAATACGAAAATACTAAATACTTTTCCTTTATTACAATCAAAATGAACTTCTTTGAAGTATAATAAAATAAATAATTTACATATGGTGTGAGTTGTTGATCAGCTAATCAATTTTATAGTATGTTGTCCGTTCCAACAGCATAAAGTTTGGATTAGTACATGAACAAAACATGCGCACAAAAGAATTTATGAATATAATTCTACTGGAAATGTAGTTATTTATAAAATACTTTCTATTTATTATTCAAACTAATTGATGTCAGAAAATAATTGACAATTTAAGTGATGACAAATTAAAATTAAGTAAAATAAGTTAATAATAGAGCTTGAAAAAGGTTTTTTATAAAAAGATATTTTAGTTTAAGAAAATAACTTCAAACTGATGGAATAGATAATTTAAAATGCTTTTTAATTATAATTTAATTTTATAAAATATTTAAAATAATTTTATTTATTATTTTTTAAATAATTTTTTAACTTTTACTAATTGTTTTTTTTGATTTCAGAATATAAAACGAAGAGTGTTTTTAGTGGAAGAATTAAGTGATCAGTTGTAGCTGATAGATTTCTCGTTTCATTTTCATTTTCTTCTTATGAAAAAAATTGGTGGAACCGCGTGTAGTGTAGCTTCTATTGCCAGAGCACCTTTGGGGTGAATCCATATGAAAAATATGAATGCGGTGGACTTATAAAAAAAAAAAGGTAATGATATGCAATTATGTATTTATGTATATGCTAATCAATGTTTTTTTTTTGTTTCAGGTATACAGGCGTCTTTATAATTATTACTTTGCTTTCTGGTATGCTAGTGCTTTTTATTTATTTTTAATTTTTTGTATTGTTGCTTATATTACTAATTTATATTTTTAATCTGCGTAAAATTGGTTTACAAAATTTTTTCCAGTAATAACTTGGAATACTCGAACACAAATTTTTGTACTCCACTGTTAAGATGTCGTGGTAGCGGGGCTTATTTATTCTAATGCTGATTAGAATAAAATTAATACTATATTTTAACTAAAGATTGTTATTAATCAATTGTAATATAAATAAATAAATATAAAAATTAAATTATAATATATTTTTAATTGTTTTCAAAATTATTATAAACTAAATTTATCCTAAATAAATGACTTTAATAATAATGTATTGTCCAAATGTTCTAGTACCAAACTAATATAATATAACTTGAGAAGTTGATAAAAATAAATCTGCATTTACACTATCAGACAAAAACTTTTATCATCCGAAAGGAATCTTCAGCAAAAAGTTTTCGTTTTATTTTCCGCAATGACCAAGCGGCTTTATTTAATTTACAGCACTATTTCTAGGTGCAGTCCAGTTATACTGAAGGATCTAAATCGTGTGACATTTACAGCACGGCTTGTCTATGTTTTATGCAGCCAGGAATTACCCTTAAGCCTTAAAACTGACAAAACATAAAAAATCTTGCCTCGTAAATAAATAAGATGTATATCTAAGCCTGGAATTTATTTTATAAAGTAAAACTTAATATTTTTTGTTTGTTATTTACCAGGATAAATAATTGATAATCGAATATATAAAAGCTAACTAGATTTTCATAACAAAATATAAAATAAAATTTAATTTTAACAATATTTAATTATTTCATATGTTTTTATAACACGGAAATAAATAAATAATCGATATTTATATATTATAATAGCCCAAAGCATTCATATCCTAGTAAATATAATTCACGTAAAATGAAAGTATTATTTAGAAAATGAATTTTAATATAAAATAGTTTAATAAATTCAAATGAAACAACAATATAAACTTGTAATCAGTGTTAAATAGTAAAACTTAGTAATTTTAATGTATTTTGAAATTTGAAGTCTGAGCTGGTTCGTAATTGAATCGAATGCTACATAATCTACAGGGATCAAATTTAACGTTTGATTGCTTCGGTGAATCTAATTGAAACTTAGAAAGTTTGGATCAAACAAATTTAAATAATAGTTTTACTTAAATTATTTATTTTAACTATGTATTGATATAAGAATCAATTTAAATTATGTACAATTGTATAAATAAAGCACAATTAGAATATTTATATTTAAGAACTATATTTTTAGGTTTTTTCATTAAGAAGACTAAGCAAAAATAAATTAAATACCCCGTGAGAAAATAATATAAAAAAAATTGAAAAAACAGGTGTCTTTGTCTGTGGGTATTTTTATATATTGGAAAAATAACTTTTTAGATTTAATTTTAATAGAAACGTTTAAACTTCGGAAAATAAAAATAAAATAATTTGTAACAGATACCAAATATAAATTATAACCAATTTTCTTCACTAGCCGAAAAATCAACAAAAAACCCTGGTACAAAACTTTATTTTTTTGTAAAATTAATTAACTTTCAGAAAATTATAAATAGGGTTTAACTGAAAAAAAAAAATGCATGATTTGTAATCAGTTACAAGAATTAGATTAGTATCTCTGTTAATCTTCACGAATTTTGCAAAAACATAAATCCAGAATGTATAAACTTTTTTTTTTTTTTGAGAAAATGGCTATTTTTTCGAAAACCACTATTTAAATTGATCAAAATCACTGGACTAGTTTTTATCAAAAATCACGAGAAATAAATATGCTATTAAGCTGAAATATGGAAATAAGCGTATCGTCATGTTTTTAATTGATTTTTACCGTAAAAATGGGTCATTTTTGGCAAAAATTACTGGACTAAAGTCAAGCACTTTTCGTTGATTTTCAAAGTTTTAGTTTTGGTAAATGTTTTTGGAAGTAATGAGGGAATTAAGTTGAAACTAAAATTACAGTTACTTAATAATAATTCTATTAGATTTCTGTATTATATATAGATATATATTTTTTTTAGTTATTAAGGGAAGGAATTACAATTAAATGTCTAATTTTTTCTCATTTTTTGAGAAAAGTTTGAAAGTAAAGTGATAATCAAATTAATCTGAAACATTTTACATGATTTTATACACATTTTAACTTTGTTAATAGTACTTACAAAGTTCAAAATATTTTACGTATCGCCTGGAAAATGGCGTTGTTTATAAAGCTGCAAGCAATAAAACCGTCTACGCCGGGGAGCCTAAGTCTACAATTGCTAGGCAAAAAAAAAAAATGAAGCAAATTCAAGAATTACGTAAAATTCTACATAAAACCAATATTCTAAATAGAAAAATTAATATCAGAAAGCAAAATAATAAATAATATGTAATTTTGATGTATTATTTATATTAACCAAGAAACCAGTTTTAATTATTTCTGGTTCATATTAAGCAAAAATTAAAAATAAACTTTAAAAAATAAAGATTATATATAAAAAAGTTTTGAAGTTACATTCCCCGGTAATTTATAATAAAGTAAATAAAATATATAATAAAACGGTCATTTTTGGCCAAATTAAAAAAGAAAAAGAAAATAAAAACAGGAATTTTTAGCAATTTTTTTATAATAAAATATAAAAAAAATCCTTATCATTTAAAAAATTATCCAAACATATTTAAAATCAGTTCATTGTTGTAAAAAATAAGGCTACAACATTACGGTTTTAAGCGATTTTTACAGACTTAAAACATTTTGAGTTTTTTGCATATTTTTCAAGAACTTACATATTTTCGAAAACAGTCTTCTGCATTGCAATCGTATTTAAATTTCTTATTTTTTATATAAGTTTCAGACATAATTGAATTTGGTTTAGATTTGAGAAAAAAACAAGACTATAACCTTACGATTTTTACTGATTTTAAGCGTTTTTAGAGTTTTTATGCGAAATTTCTCGATAACTAAGACAGATACTAAAAATCGCTCTTCTATATTGCTTTCGCCGTTAAATTCTCTATTATATTATATAAAGTCCAGACATATTCAAAGTAAGTCCATTTTTAAGAAAACAAGCAAGGCCTTACGATTTTTACTAATTTTAAGCATTTTTAGATTTTTTCGCAATTTCTTGAAAATTAAGACAGATATTAAAAAACGGTCTTCGGCATTGCATTCACCGTTAAATCCTCTATTGTATTATAAAAAGTCCAGACATACTTAAAATTAATCCAATTTTAAGAAAAAAAGCAAGGTCATAATGTTACGATTTATACATTTTAGCATTTTTAGATATTTTTGCAATTTCTCGAAAACTAAGATATTAAAATACAATCTTCGGCATTGAATTCGCCGTTAAAATTTTTTTTCTACAGTCGCTATACAAAGTAGGTATTTTGCGCTCTCTTTTGTCAGCGACAAAGTAGAAAAAACGCTCGCTGACGTCACCTATACGTATATTACTTTCACAAGTCAATCTGACATATGGTTGCTCTGTCGGTANATCTGACATATGGTTGCTCTGTCGGTACATTACATAACCTAACAAAATTTCCTGCTATGAAAAACTTATTATTTTTTGTTATAGTGGATAACGCATCGTGGCGACTGAAGAAAAAATCTTGTGTGTGTTTCGAGCGCAAATGGACATTGTCGATTTCGACAATGTCCCACTTTGCTCTCTTAATACACAAATAACTATATCAAATTATATAGTCCAGATATACTTATAATTAGTCCATTTTTAACAAAAAAAAAGGCTATAATTTTACGATTTTTACTGCTTTTAAACACTTTTAGATTTTTTTGCATTTTCTCGCAAACTATGACAGATATCAAAAAACGGTCTTCGGCATTGCATTCGCCGTTAAATTTTCTATTATATGATTCAAAGTTCAGACATCTTTAAAACTAGTCTATTTTTGAGAAAAAAGAAGACTATAACCTTATAATTTTATTGATTTTAAATATTTTTTCAGTTTTTTGCGAATTTCTCGAACATTAAAGGAAATATTAGAAAACGGTCTTCGGCGTTGTATTATTATTATGTTCTCTTAGCTTGAGCTTAAAATAATATTATTTAAATATTAAAATAATTAGATTTACAACATCTCTTACAATTTGGTAATATATGTTTCATTATATTCCTAATATTCCTTATAGAATCCCGCCTTTCCCAAAAATAGGCCATTTTTAGCAAAAATCGCTGGACTATAATA